>PNEQ01077875.1:0-121044 GCA_003012365.1 Medauroidea extradentata
ATTGTTTTTATCTGACCAGATTCCAGTTTTGGAATTTCATGTTGTGTATGTATCCTGATGACTAAAGCATACTCTGCATATTTATGTTTTCTTGTATTATTTTTAGTTTTCTTTTAACAGTCATTTATTTAGCAATGGAGTATGTCCAAGTAAATAAATCCAGTCATGCACTCCCATTGCACAGTTCTTTCAAAGATCACTGGTATCATATCTTAAATATCTTCTTTCCATGTCAGCAACACCTTGGTGTAGTTTGACCACATGTTCCTCAAACACTTTGTCGAGTCGCAGTGTCAGATTGCAGTTGGAGATGGGAGATGAGCTTTACCGTGACATTGCCGGATGACAAACGAAGTTACCAGGATAGAGACACCTCACATACACGCTGGTCAACTGGGGAACGACATCTCAGAGACCACACTTGACCTGGCTCCAGCAATCGATGGCCTTGTCTCACTTGACTACTTTCTTTACATAGTGGGTCATCTTTGTTTACTTGTCTAGCCTACAGGCCGTTTACAGTACATAGCTTAACCACAGCAGCAGTTTATAATTCGGTTCGCTCTTGGTATTCGTAACGCAAACTGTTTTCATGTTTCAGATTTTAGTTTATAAGTAAATATTTAGAAATATTATTTTATTATTAAAAAGCTTAATAATTCAATTTATTGAAAAGTCGGCTGTAGGCACGGATATGTGTAGTATTGTCAGTAATATGTTTTAGAAGAATGCATTTTCTCATATCCCTACTATTCTGCCCGCAAATAGATGGCAAATTACAGCTTATGAGCTTTCCGCAGTTAACTAAATATAATTTCACAGCTAAAATTAGACACAGCTTCATGCACAATACTGCGTGAAAGTTGTATGCAGAAACGGAATGGATCGAGTACTGAGGTTTACCTACAACGTTACGTAGACCATCCGGAATTCACTGTCGCTCTCTTAGCTGACTACTCCTAACAAATGACCGTCGATAAATATTGGTTTAATATGTAACAGTTAACACACAATTCTATTACTAAAACATAGACGACTACCTCCATTTAGAGGTCAGTTGTAAAAAAAACTTATTCTAGCACGGAAAAATAAAACTGCATTTTTAACCTGTAATGCTAATAACTTAAGTGTTCGGTCAGTTGCAATATTTACAGATTGTGATACGTACATAAACTAAACGCCTAGTATTTTTAATTAAATTTTCTTTATTGCAGTGGAAAAAAATTACCGATCCTCGAAAGAGGCCCCAAGAAATTATTTATTAGAACAACATCATTTCCTTGGCCTAGTTTGTTGAAACTGTATGTCTGCAGGCAAAGAATTTTATTTTCGCAAATTACTATTACTTACTGCAAGCTTCTTTCTTGAAGACTTCACATTTTGTTGAAAGTTCATGTGGAGGATGATACATATGTCAAATAAGAGTGAATAAAAAATATAGGCTACGAATTCTATCGTTCAGCATGAAACTTACTATCGACGCTGAAAATAATTAAGGTTTACGCCGTGTAAACAGCGTAGGAGTCAACACTAAAATAATTATAATATAAGCGCACAGTACCTCACTAGTTAATATTTAGCTAGGCTAAATTTTTCGCATTCGTAATATTGCATTTTCAATCAGAAATTTTTGTTTTCCAAATTTATGCCAGAAATGGTAACCCAAAAGCATATTTTTCTTACTACTAAACTACAACTTTTTCGAAAGGAACGTTTATCTTTCGTTCAACTTTAAATTATTTTACAGTAAAATATAAATTATTACTAACTTGTGAATTACACAACATAATGAATAATATTTTTAGCAAATGACACAATTTTGGGTAACTTTATTTCTTACTAAAAATGAGGCTGATTTTAAGTTAGTCGGAACAAAATAATACGTAGTACATTATTTATATTACGCCTTTTACACCTAGAGAGGTGAAGCAACGGTAATACGTAGGTCTTGCGTTTGGGAGGGCCCCGGTTCGATCCCAGGCTCTGACCATCCTGATTTCGGATTTATGTGTTTTTCCACAAATATTCCCGCTGATTGCTGGGATGGTTCCTTAAGGGCGGGGTTCACCTCAGTTTTCAACGTCTTTTTTTATTTTTATATTTGTACCCGATATTTTTTTCCCTATTTTAGACATAATTTGTGACTAAATTTGGCTCTTATGAAATTTTTTTATCCCTCTTAATTTTTGCGTAGTGACTCGTAAACGTCAAAATTTGCATTTTACGGTTTGTTAACCGCCACTAAAACAAATGGACGACTGACTTGAAAAGAGGCGGAGCTTCTGTCAGGTGTGGGATACAATTCCTATCTCAATGGATACCGCAGCCGAACATAACCTTCATTTATCTGTTTGGCTTCACATGTCCCGGATGAGATCTACGTCAAAAAATTGATTACTGGTTTGGAATTTACCGTTTTTTCAGGTAAACATTAATATTATGTATTTACGTATCTTAACCATGAAATTAAAACTAATATGTTTTACCCTTGCGTGCAAATCTATGAATGCGCAAAATTTTTGCTTTTTACAATTACCAACTAACAAATCAGCATGTTTGTAAACAAGCTTTGTTTCTCACTGTACTTTTCCCCTGCAGTGACGTCAGGGGGCGTGTACTTCAAGTCATCCATTGACATACCAGACTGAAAAAAAATTACAGCGGATAACCATGTTTTAGGCTACAACGCCTCCTATGTAAAAATAAAAATAATAATATATTCTCGTATTTAAAAATAATTGCACAAATTTAAATTTAAACTTAAAACATCAATAATTTTTAAAAATCACAAAACAAATTATATTTAGTTTTTACATAGGAGACGTTGTAGCCTGCAACATGGTTACTATCTGTATTTTTTTTTTCAGTTTGGTACGTCAATTTGTTTTAGTGGCGGTTAACAAACCGTAAAATGCAAGTTTTGACGTTTACGTGTCATTACTCAAAAACTATGAAAGATAAAAAAATTTCATAAGAGCCAAATTTAGTAACAAATCATGTCTAAAATAAGATAAGAAAAGTAAGATGAACCGTGCTCTTGGCACAGGCCATGGCCGACTCTTCTTCCAGCTCCTGTCATTGTACCAAGTTGTGTGTTTCCACCTCTAATGTCCTCGCGTAAAGCCCGGTAACTAATTATCCCCTTTATCATTTACCGCTGGTACAACATGACGTGGACCTAAGTCCGATGATATACGTACATGAATCAGTACTGTCTAGGTGATACATAAATACAATGTATTAATGCTTCTGCTACGCTCCATCAATCAAAATGAACACTCTTAAAAGCAACACGATAGCGATCGGGACAATTTTACGTCAGACAAGTTACCATACAAAAATTATTCTACTCGTTTCTCACGAATATCGCTCGACTACAGATAATTTCATACGTCCCAGATGGCTCCGAGTCATAAATATTAGAGCGTGAAATATTTCTGCAACATAGCTGCCCTCGATATAAGGCAGTCATGTCATATCAGAATCTGACTTTATCGTGCACTGCGGCGGAACGCTGCTTGCTTTAATGCATGATTTATTGCTGCCGACAAATATTGCCGAGAGCGGCTTGGAAAATGGTGTCAAAGTCATCACGCAATCCTGTACCTGCTTAACCGCGACTCTTTCACAAATTTATGGCCTACGCAAGGCTCATGCATTGAGCGATATTTCATGTTTTCTCCGCGCGTTTGATAAATTGTTGCCTGAGGTAAGCCAGGCACTGGGGGATAGTTTTTGGAGTGAAATTCTTCGATCGACAGACCGGTCTTGACTTCCAGAAAACTGCCCACAGTTGAAACAAGAAACTTACTCTCAAGTGGGTATACTTTGACTACAAGGGTATTTTTGACTGACACATAATATTGATTTTGGGTCAGTTTATCAAAGAACGGTATATCAGAGTGCCTTACGTTCCTTTAACAACGAAGTCTTAGAGCCGAGAAAGGTGAATTGAGGTGAATGGACATCCTATAATTCATGCCGAGACGGAATTCAAACACAGAACCTCTCGCATCTTAGACCAGTGCCTAACCGACTACGCTATGGAAGCAGGAGTTTAACGAAGAAGTAAATAATTCTAGTAAAATATTTGAACATTCAAGTTAGTTTAATGCGTGTAATTATTGCGATTTGTTCACCATGTTGTGCCAAAGTAAATATTTTAAAATTTCCAAAGTTACCACTGCAATCAGAGCAACCCCACAGCCTCTAATGTGAAAATATTGTGACCGGGAATATTTAACTTGACGTATGCCATTGCAGCACATTTCTTGAAGTCGAAGCAAACACTTCTCGTGACACATCCGATTTATAATTTTGAACAAAAGATGACAGTATTAGCTACTAATTATGAATGGTTTTAAAATGGTGATTATGTACTGTCAGTAAAAATACACAGTTTTACCAAGATGAATAACCAGCAAACTAAGAAAAATATTTGAACCTAAAATGGGCACACAATTTTACGAAACAATGAAGATAATGCAGACAAACGACATTGTTGGCTCAGAAGTGAACACAGAAGACAAGTGGATAACACAGACAAAATTACTGGAGCAGACTTCAACACAGATGATACAATTAGTGATTTTATAGTAAAATTCCGGACTGAACTGGACTTGGACTGGATTCAACACGGAGCGAACAAAACGTAAAAGTGGACTGAAATGTGTTTACAGTAAGATTTTCGATCCACTGACTGATTCTGCGACTAGAGACTTCTCTTTGCGAAACGTTGAACTATAGAACATTTGTCTGCAAGAATGCAAGAGGTAAACATTTGCTAGATATTTTGTTTTGAATTTATTCGTCCGTATATTTATTTTGATTTATTTGACACTTCCAATTATTTTCATATCGTAATACCATTTTATTTAGCTATCCCAGGACGATTCTAACCTCTTACATAACCAAATAAACGATTCAATATGGCGACCGCTATGTTTTCGTACAGTTCGATGGTTGTTTAAAGTAAACGTTTCAATCCGGATTATACAGTCCAGTCCACCTCGCCGACTGGACTGGATTACTCACTCCACTCTACTTCAGTTCGGTAGGCAGATGTTTAAAGTAAAGTTTTAATCGAGATTATTCAGTCCACTCCTAGTTCAATCCGAATTCAGTTGTTCCTCTAAACGTATGAGGACATAATAGAGAACAAATGCACTTGCTACTGGAAAAGGCAGATAACCCAATACAGATAAAACAGACGGGACAAAGTTAGAGTAGGTGTGTACACAAAAGGTAAAACGTCTAGAGCTGAACTCTATAAACACCTTCTTTGCCACAGTAAAATGTTTGCCGTTGCAAAGAAAATTTTTGTTTAGATATGAGTCGCTGCAAAAATAAGTTTGCCGCAAAGGAAGATTTTGTTTAAATAATGAAGTAATGGCACAACAATTGTATTACTAATAAGATAGTTTATAATTAATCTTTATGATGAAAATAAGTAAGCTATTTTAAATACAATCTTTATGCTGAAAATGATCTTTGTTTTAAGAAACTGATATCATTTTAAAAGTAAGTATTACAAAATGTAATATAAAATACAAGTTTTACACTTTTTTCTCTGTGAAGCAAAATTTCACTACCACAAATTAAATATCGTCAAAGAAAAATATTTCTATGCTGCAAAGAAATCTGTTTTACTATGTGTCATGTCAAATATGTTCACAGACCGCACGACGAGGGTTACGGATGCAAATACAAAACACATTTTACGACAGCTTGTGTAACATTTCTACAATTGCGATCAGTTTCCGTCTTCAGGCATACGCAGAGTCTGATGAACAATAGTATACTGACTGAAGAGCTATTGCCATTGTTTTCTTCCTGAGATCTTGTAAGTATTCGTGTTTCGTAATAAGACAGGGTACTTTTTCGGTTACTACAGGTCATAGGTTTAATATCCTCCAGCCGAGTAAGTTTTTTTCCATAGTCTTCCAACTCCAAACGAGGCAAACTTCATTGAATACGAAACCCTCCCGCCCCAGATACAGAGGTAACATCCACATAACGGTTTCGATAATACGTCAGATTTTTTCTGTGTTCAAGTTGGTCTATATACAACATTAAATTTCTTTTGACAGGATATGACTTGGAATGCAATATTAACTGCGTTTTCCGTGTGCTATTTGCGTCTTCATTTAGTAAACATAAAAAAAATTAAAATTATTGCCATTAATGAATTTATGCAAATATATTTTGCCATTTTTTTATTTTTGTAGCGAATTTTCTTATGCCGGGACAAATGAAAGACATTTGGGTGTAACATATCTATTTATCAGAAATACGTCATAGTAACGTAATATTTTCTCACAACTCTAGCAGTAATGTATGTATATATTACACTTGGTTGCGTTTTGCTCATTCTCTTCAAATAACACAACACTTTCATTAATATGTGAGTACCTGTAAATAATTTATTTATACTACATATTTAGCGTTATTTTGTGTCCAGAATTCTTAAACATATAGGCTTCGGTAATTTTAATTCATTACATTTTTATGGTATAGTGAATGGGTTTCATGCAACCCATACTAGAATAATATTTCTTCTTCAAGACTAAGGAATAATAATTATTGGCAGACTACAAATTTTTCAACAAATCTAGTTTTATGTTTAACTTATATTGTACAACATTCTAACCAAATACAGAGTAATATTCAAACAAATTAACTGAATTTAATTCAGCGTGCAATTCAAATCCCGGTCGATTTTGTTCTATGACAATCTTAGTTAGCGTATTTATTATTCCAGTATTATTTTATGTTCACTATGATTTACAAGTGCTGCTATCACCACAGTATAGAAGAAAAGTTCTTTAATTACAGTCATAATTACAATAGTACATTCATTGCTCGAAAATTTTATATATGTGTATATATTGTTATGTTTCGTTATAATTACGGATGTTTAAGAACCTTGGTCGTTTTTCAGCGTTCTTCCATCAGAAATAGTTTTTAAAGTATTCCTTCGTAATGTTGAATGCGGACAGAAATTTAAGATATTTGTTTAACCATCGTACTATAGGAAATCGGTGGAGAGATGTGGTCAGCGAAAATTCAAATATTCTCTAAACTCAAGTTAATTTAGGTTTGTAAACATTTAAATTAGTCTTAATACCGGCGACATCACAGGAGGTTACGTAAGCCACCTACAAGGACAAACAAATAATCTGTTTCTTTAAAAAGCGTTGCGTGTTGAATTTCCACCAATTCAATTTTAAACAAAGGGAAATTTGCCTTTAAGTATATTTAGAGATGGGCAAATTTCGCGGATTCAATGACCTGCATGGTAGAATCCACTCTCCTATGCATACACAAGCCCCGTATATTCGTTCTTTCTCTGCTGTTCCACTGAGTAAGAGTTAGTGGATAAATTGTCGGGGCTTGAATATGCATAGGAGAATGGATTCTAGCATGCACGTCATTGAATCCACGAAATTTACCCATCTCTAAGCATGTTAAAGTTACTGAGGAAACGTTAGCATATATCAAAATTGCCAAGAATGACACTTAATTAATTTCGATGAATGAATTTATATCGACAGTAATGTGCAATACAAACGTGCGATGACGTTGGGAATCTGCATAGTACAGTTAGCTATATTTTTAGTATTTTAAAAACCACATTTAAGTTATGAGTAAAATTACGTTACTCGTAAATGTTCTTTTTGTAGGAAAAAACGTGTAAAATAATTGGAAAAATCTATATATTAAATTTTAAAAACTCTCGTAAAAATCAATTTTAGTTAGTTCTGTAGTTCTCGTTGGCTAAATCCCAGTGACATTTCAACGGATGCATAAGATTATTACACACACAATTGAACTACGTGAATGGTTATGAGAAAGTGACTTAGGAGGTTGATAGTTTTTTTCTCGGTGTTTCAAACACACGATATTTACAACTGACTTAATTACACTACTTAAACAATTGCATTAACTCACTTAAAACCACGATTATTGCAAAGAATAACTTAAAATTGCTTTAGTCTTAAAATAATTATGTTAATCAGTAATAATAGTAAAATCAATAGTATAAGATGTACAAAATATCGAAAGAATATTTCAAAATAATTGGTAAGTAAAGAAATCAACCGAAATAAAATATGATTTAAGGAACCAACAACTACCATGATTATTCTATATTTCATCACAGCTGTAACCGTACATAATTGACAATATGTTGCATTTTTTTTGTACGAGAGTAAAAAATTTAGCTTATTTAAATATTTTCCAGGAAAAAATATCATGAAAAGAGGCTGAAACTGTGATAGTATCTAACGAAAGCTAAGGATGGTGGCTAAATAAGTTTTATCATGTTTAAAAACAGAAATTATTTTTCATTTCGTATATATTTGTAATTTTGTTAGTATTTAGACAGCCAAGATATTTTGTGGTAAACACTAAATATTTTTTTTGGTAACCATGGCGTTTTCATGGTAACTGTGTTTTATGGTAAGCATAAAAATATCCGGTTGTTTAATTACTATTAGTAGTTATGATATTTGGTAATCTTGTAAACCGTTATGTATGTAGCCTTAAGTGGTTTCTGATCAGTATTTTAAAAATGCTAAGAAAGAAATATTTTGAGATGGTGGTTTATTATACAGTGTAAGTATTGACTTTCATGTTCATAATGTATGAGCATGCTTCTGTGTTGAGTTGGCGAATGTCAATAAATTTATTCGAATTTTTACTCGTTGCTAAACAAGTTTTGTTATCTTTTCTTTGTGTAGAACACTGTCCATATACTGATAAATAAAACATGTAGATGTAAACAAGCCAAGTTTTCCAACAACGTTCTCCGACAAACGAATGATGCAGATGTTTACTTCTCGAACTCAAGGTTTCCCAATCTCTGGCTGGACAGCGAGGAAAGATTGTATTGTTGAAGGCGGCAAATCCTTGGTTTACACAGGGACGACGCAGACTCGACACGGCATGAGGTCAGACCCTCGCTGCGACTAGATGTAGGTATCACTCAACCAGCCAGAGTGTTTACACTTGGCGCAACTGTTTACATGTGCGCGCAATGGGTATTTCTGAAGTCCGGCCTGCCACTGGGAGGAAGTGTCAAGAGCTCTCCGACATCTCACCTCTCGTCCTTTATCAACTCTCCCTTCAGTGGACGTACATCTGCTTCACCGCGTCTGTAGCTGCTGCCCTTCAAACATTTATCATTCTCTTCCTAGCTTTCTCTCTATCCCCCTGAAGGGTCTAAGTGATTTCCTTCGCAGCCTTCCTTACTACGGTTTATAACTAATTTTCAGCAAACCTCCTGTTACTCTGTAATTTACGTGTAAATTGTTAATATGTACCAGTAAATAAATGTGCTGCACGTTTTTGAAAAATTGTGTTTAATTTTTTGTAATAATATTTCGTCAATTTACTGGCACAGGTATTTGTGAAGGACGTTTGTACACATTTGTATGTTCAATATATTTTATATCATAATTTTAAAATGGTTTTTAAAATATTATACATACTTTTAAAATTCGATACATTAATACATATTAAATACCATTAAATTTATTAGGCTTAAGTTACACAACATGTTTTATTTTATAGTATACCAGTAAACAACTAAGCAGTACGCAAAATATACATATAAATTGGTCGTGTTAGTTAGCAGTAATATCTCAATAAATGTCGCGATATTTTTTTGATAATAAATTAAGCAGATTATTTCAATTATCGAGAGATCTAGTCAAATACGCATTATCACTTTCTTCAAAAGCTTGCGATATTCAGAAAATCTAATCTGTACCTTATTCAACTTGGTATACTTGTTACATTAGATGTAACATATAGAATGTGTCGTTGCTTTTATATAAAACAAAACCTGTTGAGGAAACAATTTGACAATAAATTTGCTGTAAAATTTACAAAACACTTCTTTTAAATCCATAATTAGCTTCATATATGACACAATATAAACCAGTTAAATTTTAAAATAAACATTTTCAACTATAATATTTTTACGACTTCTAAACTACTAAAAACAAACTTGAGTAGCATATCACAGGTTTACTTTTGCCTTTAGCGGTGTTGTTCGTCCAAATAAAATATAATTTGTTTGGGGTCTTTTAGTTAACAGATAAATTACACACACACACACACATTGTCTGAAAAGTTAGCAAAATATTTACTTGTAAAGGTTATAAAATTTAACGCAACACATTTCCCAAGTTCTTCATTGAAACTTCGTGTAAGATGGACTGTTATCTCACGTTACAGTTTGGAAAATAATTATATAATAGTTAAATTATCTTTAAAAATTTTTTTCGTAAGGTAAAAAAAACCACCAAATACGCTTTTAAATATTATTGGGGACGGTAAACGCATGCGTTTTGAATTTCACCAAATTATTAGCTTCAGTTAATGTCGAAAGTTTGCCGTTTTTTCAAATCAACTTTCAACATTTTGTAAATCCGTACTAGAATATTAAATTTTAGTTATGTATGTGGAAGAAATAAAGGTTATTTATACAATTATGTTTGAGAGAAAATATTTAGGTTAGTATACAAACAAATTATAACTTCCTAATAAAATGTGCAGAAATTAAGAGCACAAACCTGAAGTGTGAAAATCGCTCGTGGGAAAATAAGTAAACTTTATAACGGACATATTCTAGCACTTGGTAATTAAATTACAAATATTTGCTCGACTAAATATTGTAAGATGTTGAAAATAAAATTACGATTCTAAGAGTAATGTTAAATTTTGTACAGATGCTTAACCGTAAAAGATTACCTAGTCACTTTTCCCTTTCGAAATTTAATAGGCGTAAATACCCTTTTATTATAATGTAATTACATTGGTGCCCGGTTTTGTGAACATTTATCGTTGCCTACATGGGCAGTACATCGCGAGAAATAATATAAAATGTCAGCTTGTCTATGCAACTGTTGCTGTGATAATAATACAGTGCCATGCAGCATGTTAGACAAAAAGTGACAGATACTTCTTGCAAGGACTTGGGATCTACATGCGCCACGATCATTTTAACCGTTTGTCTCTTTGCCAAATAAGATCTCAAACCTGGGTTGTCTTACTTGGTGGTACCTTGAGTTTATTATTTTTATTTTGATTTGTATATTTTATCTGTCCGTCCTTGTTTTTATTTTACATGATTCCATTTTATGGAATTTTATGTTGTTTATGTATCCTGTTGACTGCAGCATACCCTGCTTACCTATGTTTTTATATTTTCTTTACTTTTCTTTTAGTCACCTGAAATGGAGTACATCCAAGAAACTGAATCTAGTCATACACTCCCATTGTACATTTCTTTCAGCGATCACAGCCAGTGGAATACTCTGTCGGACGATTTAAAATGTTGTAAAGATGGGGTTTCAAGATTAAAGTAAATAAAATTTGCTGATGCAGCAATGTGAGTAAATATAATGTAACATTTCATTTATAAACAGTTACATTCTTGGTAAAAGTTTTGGTTTATGTACCAACATATTTTGCAGTTTGAATTGATTTTATTTGCTGAATTGTTTTTTCTGGTACCTACTTTCTTATGTACTATGTAACTAGTTTTAGGTAAACTGAGTTGTGTACTTGTAGTCATAATATGTTGTAAACGAGCCCCAGGCTAAACATTTCATGTAAAAATAAATAATAGATAATAATCCTCAAAGATTTCAAAAGTTTTCGGCCAACTTCGATAATCACCATGGCGGGAGCGCAACTTCAAGTGTGTCAAACATCGGCTGAGCGTACCTCACAGAGGGTTAAACAGACGTCATAGAGAGAAGAGTAGCCACTCGTGAAGCCCTGAGGAGTAGGCAACAAAGGAAAGATGATGCTTTTCGCGGTCGGCTGGGCTCTTTCTGTTGTATGATCATTTTACGTCTACGGACATTTTTTTCTTCTCCCCATTTTCCTTCGAGACCGTGCGGGTTGGGAAAAAAAGATGGCCGCACGTGAAAATATGTTGCCCAATGAAAAAAACTTTCTCAAATAAAATCTGTTTTGTAACTTTACGTTGCCCCGTTGAGTAAGTCTTCAGAAGAAAGTATACCTTTCATATTTTCTCTGAAATGCAACCTTGAAGCTTTAATTTATTGGTAGCCAATCAGAGAAATGATAGAAGTGAATAAGGGTGAAAATATGCGGTACGTATGGTTTCGTGATGGTAGTAACGACGAATTGTTCGTCCTGACGCATTCAGACCAGACAGTTTCCCGTCGGATGTTGTACCGTAAAAGTATTTGAAATGTACTCATACTTAATTGAAAGTCGTGATAACTAAGCTACATTTGTTGACATAAGACGAATCCATTAAAAATATTCATACCGTACATAAGAAAAATAAATAAATGCAACAATTGTATATGTAACACGTAAGCCATGGAATATACTACACAAAACATTAATTGACTATTTGAGGAAGTTGTACAGAATGTGGTTAACAAACGTTTTAGGAAGATATCGCATATGCGTTACAGTTATCACAATACTGAAATTGAGTAATTAGCCTTTCTGTAATTCGTAATGAGGGTAAGACACCAGCATTGTTTTAGTGTAGAATTTGTACTGAGTGGTTACAAAACGTTTCTTGCCACAGTTGTCGTTATAAAAACGCTCATAATTTCCATAGCGTTTAATTGGATTCATTCTATAACAACAAACAATGTATATGATCAAAGGGAAAAAATAAAACTCGAAATAAATTTGTTTGATAATGAATTATTGGCTCACTAAATTATTATGTATTTACATTTAAATGTGAGTTTGAAAACCGCCAGTTTACAGTAACAATTTATCAGTAATTATCTAAACGTGTTATTGTAACCAACAAATATATTAAACAATACAAATTAAATATTTAATGATAATTGTGTATTTAAACTTCTATCAACCACCAAGAAGCAATAAGTCAATTAAATACACAATACAGAGACGGTGACAGCTGCAAACACTTTCATTCGTCTAACTACAACACTTTTAACCAATTTTGGGTTGAAGTTTTATGAAAATTGTCATAAACCCAAGGTAGTGAGTAAAAGTCCTATTCTACTGAAGTCATTGTGTAATTGTATATACTAAAAACGGAAAAGACATTTATTGAATTCATTTTAATATATGTGTACTTTTTTGTTCATGTTGAAGTGATTTAATAAAATATTGTTACCATTTCGATTCATTCGTTTTACCGAACTGACAAAAACGTCGAAAGTTGGAATGTTAATATCTGAAACTGTAAGATAAGTTCAGAAGTTATGTCTGCTAGTGTATCTGTTGGCACACGACTAGTTACGTACGGAAACAATTAATCGTTTATTCCCCACTATAACTTTCCTCATTGGCACAGAATATCAATCTCCCTCAGCAGACACCCCGCAATAATACCGCAGCTTCGAGATGGAACAGTAGCATAGCATGAGTGGTAATCTGTATTGATTGATGGCCATTATCGTACGCCATAGTGAGGACGTTGTAGTGTGGGGAGCAGGAAGAATGCCTTTCAAATATGCCGTGTGCTCAGCTCGTACATACATGTGTAAACACTTTAATGGACCGAGCGGCAGAGGCTAATCATTCAAACACTAATGGTGGGATGAGGACAGAGAACTCTATGACAGCGTGATAGAACGCCTTTCTTTTGGTGTCACTAGTTCGTTTCGCGGAATACCAGTGTCGAACTTTAGCACTTAAAGTGATATGGTACACAATTCAGCGCTAAAAACATCAGTTCAGAATAGTAGGTTCCTCGACGGCACTATGTAAAAATAAATAAAAAAAATAAAAACTATCCTAGGCAATAGTTTCTGCCAAATTTCCCAGCAATAATTTTTCTCGATTAACGTATATCTTATGAACTGTCTCTGACGCCGAAAAATCGTACATTTAATTGTGGCGCAAAAGCCACGCTTAACAAATGCATAATTCTGGGTAAATGTTTGCTGGCAATGTTGGCAAATATAATGATCAAGGATTGCTGTTTTGTGCTTTCTCGATATTGACTTTCAAAAATGCGTGGATCTGAACTGAAGAATTGAGCGCTAATCGATATACCATGCCCTTTTAATGGGAAGTTCACGTAAATTTAATTGTTTCGAATAAAACTTTTTCTATTGTAAGCCTGTTTTTTGAGTAGTTTTTAAAGTAATGACAATTGTCTAGCATTTATTGTTTTGTAAAGTGGCATATCAAAGCCAAAATTTTCATAAGACGGTTTTATACGAAAAATGAAAACCAACTGATTTACAGAAATGAAATAGCTTGATTCACACTGCAAAACCGTACCACAGGCTACGTCAATAAATGTATTAAAAACAGTGCTGTCAAGTGTTTGCTTGTTTTTTTACTTCAGGAAATATACAAGTTTTTATTTCAAATGGAAATGTTTTACTAAAATACGAAAGCGTATTCAATATGTTCTGAAAATATTAATATTTAATGTACGATAAGTTAGCAAATTTTGTTTACCTTGTAATGTAGTAGTGCCATTGCGAATAAAGCAAAATTATACAACGATACGAGTAGCAGTTTTGTAAAACTGGTTACTTGCTTGACTGATTTCGGCCTAAATTATGTTAAAATCAAATGTGTAATGACTGTTTTATAGCGCAAGGTAAATTAAATTTGCTACATAATTACATATTTATAATTTTTCTTTTCATAATTACAAAAGAGCGAAAGATAATATAATTTCATTTGGTGACTGATACCAACGGAAAAGCTTCGTTTTAGTTTGAAAATTTTTGTTTATTTTTTTTTGTATTCTTTAATATGAAATTATGGTTAATTTAATATAATTTAGGAAGCACTGTTATGGTCTTGTAATATTTCACTGTACTATATCGTTTAACCTAATACAAACGTAAATGTCTTCATTTCGGGATAAATAAGTAAACTCTCTGATAAGTAACCTTCAAAAAATTTCATTTGAATCGTTTCGACTACAAATTAATAAAGATTAAAATCGTTTCACCGTCCATGTGGCAGAAATAATGTTATTTGGCATGTAATATTTGAATAAATGTCAAATGAACTCTATAAATTCGCCACTGCATCTCTAGTTTATGCTCGATGCGTTAATTTATTTTAAATAATGCTTCTGGGATTAGTGAGAAGAGTAAAAGTGAAATTTTTGCATAAAATATTGAGGGAATATTGTGTATAATATGCAGGGCTTATTAAAACATTCCAAAATCTTAGGTAAATCTCCTAAGTT
Source organism: Medauroidea extradentata (assembly GCA_003012365.1). Taxonomy (NCBI): domain Eukaryota; kingdom Metazoa; phylum Arthropoda; class Insecta; order Phasmatodea; family Phasmatidae; genus Medauroidea; species Medauroidea extradentata. Next base: position 15,197 of record PNEQ01077875.1, read on the forward strand.
TTTGTATTTGATTTCATAAACACATGTTTAAAGAGAAACTTACACAATTTTAACTTACGTTTGTTAGGTCGAATATCGTTTGCTGTAATAGTTTCACTAGCAAAATCAAGGTACCATCTTAAATTAACTGACTTAAGTGGTGGCAGGATTCAAGCTAGTGAAAAAATATACTAAAATCAGTTAAAGTTTCACACCTAGTACGTATTTTACACATGAAACAAAATATTTTTCCACTTCAAGGAACCCTGACACTTATCATTTTTAACAATCTGTTATCTAATAAATATAAAATATGAAATATAAACGAAAACATGTAAACCAAACCTCATTCATAAAATGTATAAAAAATACTTTGAAAATTTATATAGCCGGTTTCTTATTTTGATTCGAAAATTATTTTATAGCACTAATCAGTTTTTTCTTCGCATTTTAATTTACCTTTTACGGAAAAGTCCGTCAAATGACTTAAAATCAATTAAATTGCTATGTAACCCATTTTCAGAGCATAAAAATTATGACGTATTCAGTAAGTGAGTTTATGTTGCAACAGCCATTGTTAATTGTAAACATTTGACAGCGTTCCAGAATGACCTCAATAATTATTTAGTACTTAATCCCTTAACAACAGATTGTAAAACACGTGGATATGTCACATGACTATCCATACGTTTCTGTACTCATTTTATTCAAGTTTAGGTTATCATATTTTACATTAAATTAAAACATGACATTTTAAAAATGTGCATGCGATGAACATATAGATTGAAATGATATTTTATACCTTATTAATTTTCTGTGAACATTCCGATTATCTCTGTATTATTTGAAAATTATTCGTGTAACTTTAATTTATCAATAGTTAATTTAAAAATTTTTATAACCGTCAAGGATAGGTTTAAGGAGTTTTCTCATGACAGTTGTAAAGAATTTGTAGTTTTGCAGTGAGGTGTATTTTCTTAATATCGTTTATTTAATAACGATACGTAATTGTAAAAATGTATTAAATTATTTTTTCTCCAGTGAACCTGACTTGAATAAGTAAATGCAGACGAATAATAAATTATAAACTACTTATGAAAATACGAATTTTGATATTTAAATTTACTTATCGCAGGAATCTACATGATTTTTTTTTTTTTTTTAATTTTCGCCACAACAGAAAATATTGTACCAGCTGTTCACTTAAATATGTAAAGGCAGATACTTAAAAAATAGTACGAACTGTAAAGGAAATAATGTTTTATGGGAAAAGTGAACGTATTATTTGTAAAGCAGTTCACAAAAGCATATATAACCAACACAAATTAAAATACATTAATAACATCAGTTATTTACTCATAATTACATTTTAAAATAACATCGATCGTTCGACTTGCAGACAAACAAACTGAAGGCAGGTACACTGTTAACGGACTGGCGTTGAGGGCTACCATAAATCTGATTTTATGTAAGAGCACGCATCAGTACAAAGATTTGCACGACAAGGAGATAATGGAAGACACTATTGCATTCTCCATTATTTTAACCCTGTTTCATGCATAGTTTTGTTTGAAACCAAGTCAACTATAATGTCGTGCAAATGCGGCGATAGACTTGGAAATTGGAACGTGTAGAATGTTTCGCACGAGGCGGAAACTTTGTGCGGTATATGGGGCAGGACGCGGTGAGGACAGGAAATGTGAGGGAGTGGTTAGTGAATTATTTATGAAGGGAGGGTGAATGTTGGTAACGAAGACCAAGGTCGCCATTAGTGAAGCAAGCTAGGAAGCACGGCGTAAAATAAAAGTTCAGAGTATTTAGTCCAGAACATGTTTCACATGACTAATATATTTGTGAATAATGAATTAAAAGTTTCATTACCTCAAAAAATATGCGACGAGTTCCAGGTTAAAAATTATGTATCATTTCCAATAGGTTTTTAATGTTATATCTACGTGCATTATTACTACGCGTAGAGTAATAACTCAATCCGGATTGAACTAGGAGTGGACTGAAGAATCTTGATTCAACTTTTATTTTAAACACCTTCCTACCGGACTGAAGTAGGAGTGGAGTGAGTAATACAGTCTAGTCGGCAAGGTGGACTGGAGTGTAGAATCCGGAATGTAACGTTTACTTTAAACACACATCACACAGAACAGAACAAAAACGAAGCGAACGCCATATTGAATCGTTTTTTTGGTTATGCAAGAAGTTAGAATCGTCGTAGGCTAGCTAAATAAAACAGATTTTTGTTGTAAAATATACTGGGAACTGCCAATTAAATAAATATAAATATACTGATGAAGAAATTCAAACGAAATATCAAACAAATATTTGCCTCGTGCTTTTTAAGCGGGCGTTTGTTCTGTAGTTCGATGTTTTACAAAGATATGTCTCTAGACACGGATGCAGTCCATGTTTACATGTCAATCAGGATCGAAAATCTAATATATAAAATTCTCGTGTCACAGTGTTTGTTTCCATACTCCTCCGAAACGGCTTAACCGATTTCAATGAAATTTTGTATATAAATTCGGTAGTTCTTAGAATAGGTTTTTATCTATTTTTATACTCCTAAGTGACATCGTTTAGTAAATATTTTTAATTTAATAATTTTAGAACCCACAAAAAATAAACTGTAACCGCTCCGAGTATGTTCGCCCCGAGTCCCGGCTCGGAACAAACTCGCCGAAAGATGAAAACAACGACATTGCTCACTGTGCGCGCACCAGCTCTGAGTCCCTGGCCGATCTGTGTTTTTCGCCCGTAAGTATATAAATAATGCAACTAGGCCCAAGAGCATGCGACACACATGCCAGCCGTAGTTACGTCGTAAGTTAGGACGTGCTAGATACTGTGTTACTGTAGCGTACATGAAGTTTCTAAGAAGAATGCATACACGCGAGAGCTGACGCGTAAACAGTATATTATCACTCTTTCTCAGCAAATTTACATCCGCAAAGAATTTTCCTATTATATTTCTCGTCGCCAATGTTATGTCTATTACGTTATTCATTCCAAATCTTACTTGGCAGCCACCAAAAGACTAATTGTTCATGTTGCCAGTCTGGTAATATTTCTTAGCCATCAAGTTCATATCTGATGCATCACAAATCTGAGTGGGAGATATTTGCTCAGCGCTCAACAGCTAGGTCTTCAGCACTTGTGAGGGATGACATGATGTCAGTATGGAGCAGCGTCGGAATGAAGGGGTGGGGAATACCGAGATTCCCGATAAAACCCGCCGACGACTGGCATCTTCCGGCACGATTACCACACACGAAAATCCGGAGACCGACCCCGCCGGGAAACGAACCTAGATCGCCTTGGTGGGAGGTGAAAGTCCTGACTCTTCGGCCACCGATGCTCCTAGAATACTGTTATAGTTTAGTCTTTTTAGAAACCAGGACCATTATCGAAACTTAAAAAAAGAACATAAATTCCACAAATATGCAAAATGAGTTCTCATAGTATCATAAATATTCTGCAACAAATATTACCTCTGAAAATTAGACGAATATATAAATACTATATGTTTAACCTATTATAGATAACATAACTGGTTGGTAAAAACAATATTTTTACACAATATTATCAGCCAGCCTTCGTAGAGTGGTCGTTAGCATGCCGGCCTACGGCACGAGAGGTTCTGGGTTCGAATCACAGCACGGACATGAATGTTTGTGTCGTTTTCTGAGGTTTAGTTATTCTGTAAGCCAACCCTCACTAAGCCTGGAAAGTGCATAAAACCGGGGGACGTTGATAAAACCTCTAAAATATAATATTAATACAATATTATATTGAAGTACTGAGAGAAAATGTAACTAAACTATGAATTAAAGAGCAATGTTGAATGATTTATGTATACTTTTTATTTACAATTATGGAAAGCAGTAGTAAGTGTAAGAAAACATACGTTAATAGAGAAACGAAATCACATTTTAGTAGTAATAGTTACACAGTTGAGTTGATGAGTTCATCATTAACCGACTTGATGCAATGTTAAACACTTGTTTATTAAATCCTTCGATTTTTTGTTACACGTTGAAAATCACAAGAGAATTCTGTAACGCGTATGCAATTATTGATCTGCAGAACAAGAATAAAATATCGCTTACTGTTCGACCAGAAATAGAGAGTGGAAAACAACAAGGGAAAATCATTACTACTGTACATGCGGAAGATCAATCTAACAACTCTCATAATGCGAGTCAGACATGCAACTGTGCTATCACACTCGCTTGAACACATGTTCCATAAACGTACAACATTCTCAGTGATTCCAATCGATTATTTGATGCCGCTGTATTTTATGTCGAAAAGTTAAATTATGTATACGCGTGCGTACCAAGCTTTAAGAGTTCATTAAATAAATTAGTTTACAACTGGGTAGCAAATTTAAGGTGTAGGTTATGCAAAATGTTTTTAATATTTTGATATATCAGTTATTTTAAATAGCGATTTAGTAACTCAGTTTGTTCACAGTGTTTCAATTAAATATTTTCGCATTATTGAAATTATATTGAGAAGAGAAACACAAAGTAGTTCATTCTTGATAATACAATAAAATAACGTTTAAATTAGCTATTTTACTTAAAGAGCTTAGTTAAATCAATATAAATAATTTTTAAGGATCTTAGTCATTTGAGTACCTGATTTTCTATTCTGTACGTTGATTTAAACGGTCAAAGATATCAAGATAAAGTTACTATTTTACATGAGATTGACGTTGCTGTGAAAGAAATCCAAGATATCGCTTACTTAATTTGTTTATGAAATGACACTATGATCCATGCAAAATCGTAGTCATAGAACATTTTCTGTAAGGAATGTTTTCATAAATTATAAAAATTTTATACATATTTAGTATTAAGTTGTCACTGATCATACATATAGGTTATGTGCTTAAACTGCTGCTGCTAACCATTTTGTATAACTTTCCAATCAGCCAATAGCATAGAATTGCTAAATGAGTAAACTACAAGCTTATTTAACTTAATGCAAGTTGTCGTTTTCCAGCAGTTTAACTAAATAAGTGTAATATAGACCCCGTGCCATGTGGCATGCTGCTAAAATAAATTCCCTTCTTCCCGTTTCCTCAGACCAAAGTTGCATTAGCACTAAATCAATAAAGTTCTTGAGGAGTTCTTGCTGTATTTTCAGCCATTAATCTTTCAGTCTCCTTAATGTTTCCTTTCTTGCAGCTAAATAAATGTTTTAATTAACTTGCTCGTCTTGTATTTTTTGTGGCGTTTTAATTTTAATCGTTATAGCTTGGCATACATTTCTGAGTACACAGTGTTAACTTTCCCACACAATAAATAAGTTATGAACCCTAACGAGAAAAATTTTGTTGCGTACGTAATTGTCACAATAGTTTTCATTCGTCTTCTAGAAAAAAAAGTATAAATTGTAAAAACTGGTTCAATTGGTTTAAACCATCAAGTTACTTAATACAATTATATCACCCCTGAGTCGAATGAGATACCAGAATTTAGAAAAAAATTATTCTCAAAAATAATTTAGTATTGCAGCAAACACTATACTGTTGTAAGATTTCCGAGAAAAAAGTATGAACTTTGCAGACATATTCTTTGACTGTATATCGGAACAATTTTATGTAAATTTGCAATAAGTAAGCTACGTATAATGGCCCCTTCCATGTTAATCTTCTAAAAAATCCTATAATTAATATGTAAAATATTTTGAAAGTGTATATTATGCATACCTGAATCACAGATACTAATATATTGCAAGAAAGTAATAAAAATGTAGGCCTATATGTAGGAAACTTTAACGTACCCGTATATTTTCTATTTCAACGCAAAAAATATATTTTTTTGAATTCTTATTAATAAAGTGGTTGATTTAATCTATTTTAAGACATTACAAAAACGAATTATTTTTCCTTCGTTTATTAATGAACGTCCTAAGATTATGTCCGTCTGTTAGCTCTATTAAATATGTTTACTATTTAAAATTTCAATATATAATTATGAAGTTAAAGAGGAAATATGTACGGAAAATACTATTTATATAATTAAAAATAATCGAGCATTGCACCTTAAAACATAGTTTTCAATGTAGCACAGTTAATGTCCAGTATTTTAAATTTGCAGTGTTTCTGTTAATGTTCGTGTACACTAAATAATATGTTAATTGTAAAAAATTTAAATAAAGTAAAGAAACCTTGAACATTGTTTTATACTCTAACTAAATAAAATATTTACCAAATAGTTATACTTTAGAATGATACGATCTCGTGTGTCAAAGCTATCTTATCTTTGCCATCAACTGCCACTCAAACGCTTTGCCATCAGATATATAAAGATACAAATCAGATGCATTGACTGATATTGCAATTTTTGTTCCTACAAATTAGCTTATCTCATAGTAACATTTGAAGAGCAGTTTTAAATATGTTAGGATGGCTTATGTTTACAGAAAGTATATTCTTATCAAAGTTTAATCGTACAATCATAAGACCTACATTTGTAAAATAAAAATACAACTTAAAAACAAAAGAAAAGAGGTATTGAATAGGGCTATGGGCAATAATGTACATTTACAGATATATTAATTACCTACTTATGTAACCAAGTAAAATACTTGTATAACTCAATGTAATTGCAAAAAGTGAAATTGAAACGTAAATAATAAATAGTGCATGAATATTCTGTGTTCAAATAGATAAAACAACACACATTTTCGAAGTGATGGAGCAGTACAAAACTACTATATTTGAGATTCTGTTTAGTAATGTAACATTTTACTAAGAGCAGAGTTGTATGTATCACTTAAACAAGCCTATCGCTGTAAATACAGTCTTTCATTTATTTTTAATTATTACATTTTGTAAAATTCTATTAAAACTGTCGATTTCACTGTTAAGTGTGCTCATTCTTTCGAACTTCTAATTTGCATTTCATTTAAGGCTAAAGAAAACAAACCTGAGTGAGAATTTATGTAAACAGCCAGATAAATAATTTCTGGAATACCAATTAAATTAGATAAATGAAAAGGACGTGACAAACGCACCACAAAGTCGAATTGCTTACAGTAAATAATATTTTTTTACATCTGCAAAGATATCGTGTTTTCAAGCTAAAAATAAATTGAAATCAATACTGGATTTACCAGCTGTTTTCGTTCCAAAGTTTTCCGTGAATACATTAGTATTTTCATTGCAGCAAACATATGTTATTTATAAAGTAGTTTGCGTTACAAATATTGCAACTAACAGTGCCGTAAAGGTTTATTTTGAAACATTCTTAATTGCAACGGAAATGTTCTTACCACTGCGATATAACTTAAGCAATAGTATGCTTTACAGCAAATCTAATTTCAATAATTTATAAGGTTTAAAAACGTTATGTACTGTAAATGCATTTTTTGTTGTGGCAAATGGAGTGTTTACGCGCATAACTTAAAATATCTATTTTCCTACTTGTAGAAATTTTGAATAAATATAGTAAAAACTACGTTTCGACTTTTCCCATATTTGGTTTTGGAACATTCGGTCAGATAAATTCCTTAATCATTAATATCACGACGAAGTGTACGTGACTGATAAAGGAAAAGTTGAATTTTGACACTTAATGGCTAATATCAGCTGCTTTTGTTTCACATATAAATGAAATGTTGTTAAAGTGCGACTTTTTACAAGATTGTAGTGATTAAGCATTGAAATGTATTTACAAAGCTAGCTCTTTCGAAAATGTGTAAGTAATATCACCAAAGTTGTGAAGAGAAAGTAACCTTGTAAACGATGTATAAGAAAGAATTTTTATGGCAGTTGGGTGTACCCATTTTACGTAAAGAGTGTATAAAGTTTCGTGTAAATGTAACAACTCAGTATCGTTAGAGAGTGGGAGAGATCCTCACAATATTGAGACAAAAATTTGAAGATTTTCAAACGCAGATTAATATAGTTCATTGAATCAAATGGCACTCGTTTTAATAAAATATTTTATTAATGTTCAGTTACTTTGCGATCATTCAAATAAGACAATGTCACGCCATGAATCTATGGGGGCATTGTTACCGGAAGCACCCTTAATATACGCTTATAAACAATATCTCGTATTTATAGACGTATGTATAACATCCTCACCTGCTTTAAGTATTGGTATTAATATAACGTAACGTTTAAAGACTACCAGTTTTATTTTAAGTAAGTAATTCGAAAATTATGCGATTAAAATATTTCGATTATTTTTAGCACTACTGGTTTTAAATCGCAGTAATAATTTCGTGTATTATGTAGTGATGTTTCTATTTTTGCACCGGGGTTTCGGCATAAAGTAAACTAAATAACATAAAATTTAAAAGTTATGAAATATTGTAGCCATTGTGTACTGTATATTAACTCAGGTACCTTGGTACCTACAGTAAAAAATCAGTCACCGATAGAACTGCCAAAGTTTAATAAATAAACAGTAACTTAAGCGTACATCAAAAAAAGTTATGGTGAAAATTAGTAAATACTAAAGTTAGTTTATTCTTAGCCAATCAGACTCAAATACAAATTAATTGAAATTTTAGGTTATCATCGGATCAAGTGCAAGGGCATACTTTTATGAAAACATGTTTCATCATGCAAAACAAATTTTGAACACTCGCAAGTTTTGTAGGCATAAATATATTTGACAATGTTAATTGGAACGATAGTATAAAACTAGCCAGTTAACTAGTATGTGCACAGCTTATACATAAATTCGAGATGTACTAGAAGAAGTACAAAGTGCAAAGGGAATTCCTCATCTAAACAAATTATTTCACCCTGTGCAAATTTCTGTAACCGGATGAGTTTTCCTATTGACTGGCTAGCTTAAAAAACATAAACAAATAACATCACAGGCTATTTAAATAAACTTTTTAACAAGAACAAAAGAATTATAGGTTATCTGAAAACATGGTGTGTCATGTTTACATAATTATAGTCGAAAATGATTTTAAAACGTGAAATATGGATGTACTTTTTAAAATGTATTGAAATGAGGCGAGTTTATGATTGCCGACTCATAATATAACGTTAATTCGATTAAAAATAGGTAGCGACTACTGATTATTTTTTCTAATTAATAAACCCGACATTCAATCAACAAAAAAGCAGACAGAAGCTATAAGCCATTAAAAGAGCAACGAATGCATGAATAATAATATTAAACATGTTAATAATTAATTATTTTGATTCTGTATGTGTGTAAGCACGTATTGACAAATCACGGCACATATACAACGTTCGTACATGTCACATGTTCTTGTAGTTACTAGAAACACGAAGAGGTATTATCTCTACAATAGCGTATATTACTTTATGTTCAATGATACGATACGTATGTTAATTCACTTAACTCAATAAAAAATGAAATTCATGTGCGAAGGGACTCTGAACTAAGGCGTAAAAGATACGAAGTCACAGTTGCAAGTTTATAAAATTATAAATAAAAATATTATTAATTATGAAAAGAACTACGCAATGCCTTAATCATTCGTAGGAGTTGTCATTTAGGTGTTTGTCTTATTGTAAAAAATTCCTGTAAATATGGTTTTTTGACATGCTAAAACATCTTTCATTGTTCGCAGCACTTACACGTTGCCAAATTACTTAGCATGCTCCCAGTAGTGATGAATAGAGATGATGACATATCGCGAAAATATTTTGTACCAACATACCTTTGAAAATACTGTAGTTTCTTGCAACATATATGATTGCCTGGTATACGTTCGACATAACATAGCTGTTTGCAGACCAATAACAGGTACCAAATTTTACAATTTCGGAATTTTTTTTGGCTCAGTCAAATAGGACAACAACTCCCAAGTACAAACGAAAGCCAGTAACCTTCTTGTAATCTGAACATACGTTGAAATCCAGGAAACAGTAAAATTTTCCCGCGATAAGTCATCATCTCTAGTGATGAATCATAAATCTTTGGCGATAAATGAAAAATATTTTAAGAAAAAGTCAACCGTCAACACCCGACTTGGTGCGCAATGTTGCAGTTGCAACATCAGCCATCTGCATGCATTCAATGGTTTGACGTAACTTAAAAATAATAAATACACATATTGCATTATTGGTAGAGCCAGTGATTTTTAGTGTAACGAATTATGCAACATTTAGTTTCAATGCCTCAGGTGCACACCTGCAGCTCTGCTTCATAGTCAGTGATTGGCTGTCTTTAACGCTCGACTTCTTGGGGATCTACTCGCAAATCACAGACGTGTGGTGTCGCAGTAACCTTATTCTCATTGGCACAGCCAAATGAGCCACGCCTCTGCACAAATACACTCTGCCCATAGCCACGAAGCAGAGGTGCAGATGTGAACGTGACGCATTGACACAAAATGTTGCATATTTCTTTTCACCAAAAATCACTGGCTCTAATTATTGGTTAGTTATGATTTGTAGAATTACTTAGTTGGCATTATTGAACATGTAAACAGGTTCCAATATAATACTGAGAAATAAATCAGTACGGTTGTTCCAAATTCATATTGACACGAAAGTCTGAAATGATACTTAAAACTCAAATTTCAGTAGTGCATATTAATAAAAAATTATATGATTTTAAAATAAAATATCAAAGAGTGCCACTAGCCAAATATACACTTTCGGAAAATCAAACTCTTAAAAATTAGGTTTGAATATGAATTTAATAATTCTGTGTTTCGCATATCATAAAATGACGCGGTTCTGCTACATCCTTTTGTTTAATAACTGTTTGCTCAGTTTGCTTGTCACGTTCTACAAATGTCTGTACAACACCGTTACTACACAGTATTATTGAAACCACAATTTTCCCCTAGCAGAATAAACACACAGAGCAAGTAATATAAATACCAGAAATGTCGTCATGAAGCCGAACACAGCGCAACAATAACGAGACTGCGTGAGCCAGAATTTGCGTGTGAACATTTTTGACCTGCAGAAATTTTAAGCTGTCACAAATCAAATCTGACCTGGTTGCCACAGAAGTTATTTTTAATTTGCGGTTGGTAAAATAATCATAACATTTACGGATTTAGGTACACTGTAATAATATTTTTCTGCCGATTAAGCCTGCAGTTACAGCAAGAGCAGCAAACATAACAAAATAAATAGGTTGGATGTAAGTTCGCGCGTAATTCGAAGTAAATTATGAATATAAAACTTAACATTCCTTCGCTGAAACAGGCCGTCAGTTATATTATTGTTGTTTATTTTATAAAACTAAATAGCTGCCTGTCCAGGTCGTTTAGTTATGAGCAAAGCGTTTGCAGATTATATTTAAAAAAAAAAAAATGGCTCATACAGTGTCTGAGATTTTTGCTTAGGAATCGAATAAAAAAGTCATTTGCTCTTGCTCAATTCACATTATTTGTAATAATGCTTTAATTGTTGTCAAATTAAGAAAAATTACATGGAGAAGATACTTTTAACATGTAACGGTCAAACATAAAATATTGCGATATAAAATGATACATTAACAGCTGAATATCAAACACTGTCATATGCAGTCGCGAGGTTAACGTAGAAAAGGCAAAATATCATCTTCATTAGTTCACAAATTAACAAGAGTAAAATATCCAAGTTTCTAATAACTCACGAAACACTGACTTGCTATGCAGGCTTTAAACATAACCGGGTTATAAACCTACCAGACAACACAATTTTAGTTAATTTGGAGTGTTAGACAGTTTAATTGTATTTTCAGTTTTTGAGCCATAACGTTTTTTCAAATTGTATTATCAAAATGTTCTCTTCGACAGGCTATAAGATATAGTTTCGGTGAACTGCCTGACATAACGGAATCTTTCATTAATTTGTCATGTGGAATCGTTGTAAGAGAATTATTGAGTAACTTTCATGAATAAATCTGTAGCTAAATGTTAGGTAGTTTATTATTGCATAAAATCACAAACTAACAACAAGAAGTTATGCCTCATCCTAAACCATAATATAGCTATTTTAAATATTTTTACCCTATAAAGCAAGAAATTACAAACTACGTAAAATAACAATGTATGACACTGTATAGAGAAATGCTACATTATTGTATTAAGATCACAAAGTAAGAAGGAAATATTGAAATTGAGAGTGGAACAAATGTTGTGGTAAGTCAACCATCTCACTCTCCGAGTTTCCTCTTTTGCCCTTTCTCACCAAATTAAGCCTAAGAGGATTATTATGTATAAGGCCAAAATATTGGAGTAGGGGATCTCTCCAGCCAGTGGGGCACGCTATAATTCGTTGTAAATGAGTAACTGGTTAAAGCCCTGCGTATAGGCTACATTGATTGAAAGTTGGAATATATAAGTGCTTGTGGTTTGTAGAGAGTGCCTACCATTCTTGAGTTGCAACCCAAACTCTAATTGTGTGCCTGAATTAAAGGTAAATTCTTTTGATTTTAAATCACATGACTCTTGCAATAAAAATATTCTTAACTTATTGTGTACCATTACTAAAACCATATTAAACAGCTACTGTCCTTCCTGATGCGAAATACAGCGGTTTGTTAGAATTTTCAGCTGTTTACTGTACAAAATTCGGCAGAACAAGGTGGCGAATGTAGTAACTTAGTAAACGACACAATGGTCTTTTGAACGAAAGTAATTTTGGATAATGTTTTCTTCCTTTCTTCCGTTCAGATCACGCTGAATAAATTTAAAAAAAATTTATTAAGTAACCAATTACATTAATTTTATGAATGTGGGGAGTATTTGTTTTTGACCACATAAAGGAAAAAAAAATAATTTGCCGACGTATCCAGCAGCTTTGTTTTAGCTACCTAAAACATGACCACAATACTCCAAGAAACTTATCAAAATTGCTTAGTAAAATTTGCAGTTGAAAGCACAATTTACTGCATTACTTCACTAAACTAGGTTCACGGTAAAGGTATGGAGTTAAAATGTATCTTTCCCCTGACAAAAAAATATATATATAAAAATGAAACCTAACACTATTGGGCTCGTGGTCCGTGTCTAGATCATTGAATTCTATATGCAAATCATCAAATAATAACTGATGCCGATTAATAATAGAGGTATTTCAGAAGTAGATGAGTAAATTCATAATTATTTTAAGTGGCTTACCACAAGTTTAATTTGTTGGAACGTTTCTGTTCAGAATAGCGGATGAGGCGCGGATTATGTTTGATATTTTACGTCAAAAGCATCGCAAAGTCATTTCGTTTCTTTGCTAGTTCTTGTTCTGTTGTTTCATTATGTTTGAATATTTAACCCTTCTGTAATAGACGAATACATTATTTTCAATTAAAATGTATGTTAGTACTGAATAATGGCGGCAGAGATTTTATCAGAACACTCAAAACTATACAGTTACAGCTATCTCATAACATTGCTGCTAAATGTAAGTCATCGTTTTGGAAAATGTTTTGAAAAAGCACTTGGTACTTATACAAATACGAAATTTACGTTTTAGTATTTAGGTTTTGCAAGTGCAGATCAGAGAGCTTCCTGAAATTAATAATATAATTAATTGAGACACTTTTATATACTTAAAAACTAGTGAACATCAGGTTTATTTATATTGTGTTAAATCTGTATTGGTTATTGATTCTTAGATATATCACTAGCACTAGATAGCATCAATTTCAAAATCTTAGTTTAAAAGTAATATATTTACTATCGTTAACAAATCAGACAGAAAGATTTTAAGAAGAAATATGAGCAAGATTTAGTAGGGGCCGAATGATAGACTGAAAGTCTGGCAACATGTTCGACACACGTTCACACGCACACCATTACGACACGAAGGCGAGAAATGTAACCTTTCACGGCCATAATACGTGCGTGTTTCATGGCACTTCTGGACGCCAACCAGTTGTAGTTATGTCGGCGGAATTGCACGCTGTATATCGTGATAACAAAACTTTCTTGTCTGGGGTTCCCAGACACGCAATTCGTACACATGTTAATGGGCGATAAATACGTTTTTGAATTTTGCGCTCAAAATTTTTACTGTGTTTTACTAAGTAGTGCCTGTTTTAAAACTTCGAAACGAAAAATTTGCCATTCTATATTTACATACATATTTCTCAAAATAATTATGGCAGTAAAAATGAATAACCTTAGTTAAATACAAAGAATTATTTATTTAAAATGTTCGAAGAAGATTTCTTAGGTAGTGCTACCAAAACACGTAGGCCTACGTTGAGAGAATTTTGTAGCCCTTTAATAAGAAGGTATTAAAGGGTGAAATGAGGTGAAGGCACGACTGAACATTTATACTGGAGCCGGGATTCAAATCCAGGACCTCTCGCATCATCGGCCAGTGCCTAAACGACTACGCTACAGAGGCCAGTACTGTTAAACTAAAATTTTGAGTCAACATAAGTAAACTAAATTATGTAATACAAGTTTAGGATATAATAATTTTTTCATTTTTGAGGTAAAATACAGCGCATCTGTTGTCTAAATATGTATGTATAACATTCCTTAGAAGCAGGAATTGCACTCAGTTGTACTGTACATTGTCTGATTGAATGATGTAAATAAAAGTTTTCGTGTCTGGACTCATAAACATGTTAGGAATGATGTGGTTCTGCACGGAAAGAATAGAAATAAATATTTGGTCGAGCCTCTCAAATTCGATGACATTGTGTTTAAGAATTATATTAATAACGCATTTACTGTGAAACACTTCCTTTGTGAACTTGCTTTGATATGGGATTATTTAAATTCTTTCCTTGCTTGTCGATATTACAGTACACATTTTATGACAATAAAGATAATCTGAAGAACGTTCCAAGTGATAACACAAAATAAAACTTGAAATTTGATCAGGTAATCCATCATAAAGTGTAAAATTCTTTTGCAATAATAATATTTATAATAACAATTGAAACTTCTTTCGTGACATAATTTACTTACTGTCCTTCTTTCTTCCTACTTTATGTTACATAGACGAAAATCTATAGTTCTATCTTAACTTTGAAATGCACAGAGGATTATTAGGCAAGTAGGTTAAACTGGAGCTAGATTGAGATAATCTACGTTGTGACAAAATCACAAAGTTCAGAGCTAGTATACAACAATTTCGAGATTATCTTACGTTAAATATATTTTACTGACAGGCATTACGATATTGTTAATACATGAAACATTTACGTAATATTTAAAGACATAAAATGCTTAGGTTTATTCTTTTCTTTTTTAAGAGCCCCCAACTAATAATAATGATATATGTATAGTGTGTATGCGATTGCAGTCAACATGATCAACCACTATGTCAACAGACAATCAATGACTTGCTACCAACTTATATACACATATTTATCGAACAAAACCAATAGGTAAGTGACCCCATAAATTTTACTGTCTTTATGAATTATTTTTATTAGTTATGTGTGTGCGTTGATTTTTTTCCCCTGGAAGCTGCACGAAGCTTACAACTTAATTAATGTCTGGCATTATAGAAATAAAACCATATCACTGTTAAAAAAATAACATATAGTACAATAGAATTTTGTTACTCCGTTAAATCCCTAATTGAACACAGACAAAGGTAACCACAGCATTTACATAACTGTTGCAATGCGAGCGCTGTTTAAGTTACAATTGCCAAAGTATTTCTTTTTATGTGCACGATTCAACTTCATTTTTTTTTAAATTACTTTTGGTGTACGATATTAGTAACTCTGTCATTACAACAGTGTCTAAAATACGTAGTGACACTGTTAAACATTTACCAGTAAATTAACAAGTACGGCAGTTGCTAAAATTTAACACAAATTTGATTATATTTACTTCAAGAACATCTATTACTTATTGCAGTTCTTTGCGGACTGTAAACGTAACATGGTTTACACTTATTTTATTCGGCAAAAAAACGGAAGTTATTTAGCCTAACATTGTTAAGTATTTACCATGTCAAATGATTCTAATCTGTTTAATAACTATATATATATATATATATATATATATATATATATATGCATATGAATATAAATGGTAGAAATTGAAGGATTTCTGTATTTTCGAGATACTCTAATATCTGCGAAAGGCAAGTGAATGAAATCTTAAAATTAATTTGCTATCAGTAAAATGTGTTACGAGTTAACATGATATATATTTTTAACTGCGACCTTTTATGTGAAACATTGATCACATGTTGCAGAAATTACACATAGTCTGCCTGCTCTCTGATGGTAACCTAGCGAACTGAATGAACAGAGCTTTCCAAGTTTTGTGAAGCGCGCAGCGTTGTTTATCTCGTTGTTAAAGCACATCACGGCATATGGTATGTTTACCATACTTAAACTTTCATTGTCAAGATATATTTTTTGTGAGCTGATGTCGCTGTGGTGATGGTTTAAAAGAAACAAGTTTCGTTTTCTCAATTTAGTGTTCAAATAGGTTTGCATGTTTTTTTTATACTTTTTTTTGTAATTTGTGAACTAATGCAAACAAATTCTAAAAAAAAAAGTTATTTTTAAGCATCATAACGTATTATGATTGCTCATAATATTAGCTACACTAACTTCTACAAGAATTCTAACATGTAAATTCACGGGGTTGTACGTAAATACTTATTGATATATTAAATTTTTTATTTGTGAAGTGAAGTGAAATAGCGGCATATTCCTGAGAAAATCTGACAACCGCTGGCTTCATTCGGCACGAATTCCTCATGCTCTCGGATATTATCTCCTTGGATGACCTTGTAAGAGAAGGTGGGTAAGTTATATTTTCTGAACTGCGCAACAAGCTACGTTATTACAGAAAAACCAGCGGTGATACGCTGACATCAAAGCAGGGCGAACTATTATATTGAGTGAAATGTATACTACATAATAAGAGCAGCAAACTGCGATAATTAAAATATTAATATATGTAATCACCAATTTTAGCCCAATCTGGATGGATTGCGATAGTAATGAATTGATGATATATATTTTAGAACAATGTTGAATATCGATGTAATGCTATTAAGCGAAAGAAAACAAATATGTTAAGAAACATGCTAAGCGTTGATGTAGTGTAACAGATTGCCTGTTATGAGGTCGTCGGTTAAAACATTTAGCTGGTATATTTCTACTTTTCATGCCAGTCTTGTTGTTTTTCTTTGAATTACCTCTGGCTGCCTCCTCACAACTTTGTAAAGAAGTTTGTTTGCTGTTATTAGTGAATAATTATTAAAAATAGTTAAATGTTTGATTTATCATTACTATTCTTTGATGTAATGTGTTAAGTCGTATATCAACCATGTTTAGTGATTTAAGTGAATTCGTCACCATCGATTATCGAGTATTCTTATAATGTGGGAGTGTCTGCCAAGCAGAATTCCGAAGTTATATTATAGTAATGGTCTCTGTGTTTAAAACAAATTTTGCAGTAATATAATAAAGAAAAGACTTTTTTTACGTACTGTACGTAGAAAAGTGTAAGACATTTTTGATGAATTCCTTGTAAAGAGGCACATTCAATAAGAGGCGATTCGTGGGTGATATGATCCTGGTAAAATTTTTAAAATTAGGTTTCAATGTACATAATTGTTAAAATTTTAATATATTTTAAATGTCAAGCTTCCTAATCGGTTTAAATTTGCGAATCATTGATTGTATTTTGCAAACAGGGAGTTATTTGTATCATAAAGCCTCGACCAAAGTAGAGTAATTTTACCCTTTAAAAACCAAACTTTAAAATAATTTTTTGATTTATTGTATAATATCTCATAAGCCCAATATTTTAGAAACGTGTCAGAAGATATCTAGCATTAAACTTTAACATCCGTACAAAAATATTAAACAAACTTGTTACTGACAATTTGAAGTCTAGTTTACACCAACGATAACATTCCTATTAACATGTGTTTTCAACGAAGTTATTAACAATGTTGTAAAAATGCTTGAACATTTTTGAAATCATGTTATCAACATTCTTGCCAACGTTTTGTTATTAACTGTGTTAATATTTATAAAAATTTTAATAACATTTATTACCAACATTTTGTTGAAAATATGTGCTAGCAACAAAAGTCATGAATTTTACGATGTAAATATCTTTGTCAACAATACTGTTTGTAACATTATTTTCCCGACCAATTCTACAGTGGTCTAAATCTAAAGATGTTGGTAACTAATGTTACTTGCAATGTTCTCAGCAATGGTGTAGGCATTTTTTTCATCAGTATTGCTATTAACATCCGCTCATCATTCTTACAACTTTATAATAACTTTGGTGTTTTCAGCAATGTTAATAGCATATTTGCTATCAACATCGATATTTAAAGTGTACCATGTTTAGAATTTGTCGATAACATTTTTGTAACTAGTATTTTGTAATTAACATTGTTACTGTTATATTTTCTGTGTAAAATGGGCCTTAAGTAAATGTGTTTTCCAGTTATGTATTAAAATGGTCTCAATTATTTTAGAAGCAATAACTGAGACACTCGATTTCTCGATTAATCAAATAAGCTGAAGGTTTTAATGCTTAAGGTTCATGTGCTGCCTTTTACGTGGAAGACCTTTGACAGCTGCTTTGACTGTTAACCAACGCTTAAAAGGATTACCATGTGTGACTACCGCACGAAAGTTTGTAGGACAGTCCTATGAGAGTTAGATCAGGAGCAAATTTTGTTGGTGACTGCATGTTTCAAGCTTCTCACTAACTCCGAGAAGTTGTGATCAAATTTCGCTCAGACGGTACAAAAACTGGTTCTCGAAGGGGCTTCAAAAGTTCTGTTAGCACGTGGCATTAAAAAATTGGCTAAACCGAATGTTTCAGGGTTTTGCGAACTTGCCTCTTTTGAAGTCGTCTTGGTTAACTAATGAAGTGTTTCGAGAAGGGGATGGTTTTCATATATAAGTGGTTCAAAAAATGGGCAGAATTCGACAATCTTGTTTAATTTATATTTTATTTTAGTTCAGATCATCGAAGTTAATTACCTTGCCTTCATTCCTATTTAACAAAATTTGACTATAAATTGATCCATGTCAACTATGAAATCTAACTACTCTATGGGAAACATTGCGTGGAAGAAAATGATAATAATAACAGCGAAGAGCCACTCGTATCGTTATATACCTTTCAATTGTCATATCTATCGTTTAATTGTTCAGCATACTCGACACGCTGACAAAGTGAAATTTTAAACAGTAACCTAAAGCCACGTGCATGAGATAGGAAGCATATGGTACGTTTTACTTTGCAGTTGGTACAGACGTAAATTATGTACTGTAATATATGTATAAAGTACTAGCTCTCTGGGCATACGTTGCTGTACCCACAAAATTTTTGGGTACCGTGTTTTATTTTTGCCCCTCCCCAATTATAAAAAAAATTTGGCAGAAATATTTACAGGCGCAAGGAGCATTACTCACAAAATTATATATATGTATATATATATATATATATATATATATATATATATATATATATATTACAATTATTTGGGTCCCACATTTTAACTCTTAAACCCATTTCAACCCCCTCCCCAACATGTTTTTTGCAGAAACATTCGCGTGCGCTTGTCGTACAACCATGCACCAACGTTTTTTTACTAAATATTTCGGGTACCCAGTCTTGACGCACTACCTCGTTTTGATCCTTACATTTTTACCCCCCCCCCCTGAAAAACTGTTTGCCAGAAACCTTCTTGGGCGGAAGAGTAACTCGCCAAAACAGTATAGGAGTGCATAGAAGACGAAAAGACGAATACACTTACAAACAGGAAGATACGAATAAGAGATGCACAATGCGGAGATATGTATTTTATTTGACATATATTAAAAATTGTTGTATTTTAATTTAAAAGATAAACATCTGGTAATTCACTGCCAACCGGATGAGACATTACATGATAATATTAAATTGCATGCAGTACCAAGAAGTAATTTTTTAAAATAATGTTTCAAGTGTACCCAGATTGTCGCGAAATATCTAAACCGCATGTTATCATTTCAGTGTTCCTTCGTCACCGACCGTTATATTTGTTTCTATCGGACCGTTTATTTTCTGTAATTTACTAACTGCAGATCCTTTTTATTTGAAACTCAACACGTAACAGTATAAATTTGTTTTTTGTAGAATATGTATCCTCTCATCCGCTAGGGCTTGTACGAAGAAACCATTAGTGTATTCGTCTGGAATTGTTTTGGAAATCCCTGCAGAACATAAAAGAGGTTGTCCGGACAGAGAACCGATCAAAGTTCTTGGCTGAATTCGAGATAAATGCTTTAACACATTTACACATCTGTAATATAGGCAGTCCGACCTTTTGTCTAAAAGGTAAGCAGAAAATGAAACTGATTTTTCAAGCGATCCTTCAGAAGTATTTATATTGCATTTTTATTTAAGTGAATGTCATAACAATTTCAAAACACAGCGATGTGGCTTAGTGGTAAAAAAATTGTTTAGTTTTCGGGAAGAACTATGTAAGAATCCTGGTCCGTGGGTTTCAAAAAACACTGTAGGCTAATACTAGGGTAGTGTTTTTTTTTTTTTTTTTTTTTTTTTTTTTTTTTTTTTTTTTTTTTTTTTTTTTTTTTTTTTTTTTTTTTTTTTTTTTTTTTTTTTTTTTTTTTTTTTTTTTTTTTTTTTTTTTTTTTTTTTTTTTTTTTTTTTTTTTTTTTTAATAAATCTGTTGGCCTATTTCTTTGTAATTACTTATTCAATCCGTACTGTTTCGTGAGCTGTTTTGGATGCACTTACACCTCCGAATATATAACATATGTAGGATTAAAACGTGTACGTGTGTATATATATATATATATATATATATATATATATATATATATATACACATATAAGTATGGGCCAAGGCTCTGTATTGATTTGTTTGTTGCCAGTAAGAATTAGTTTCTACACTTTTAAGCTAAAATTGGTTTCGGTTAGTGGTGTTGGGATGTGAAAATATTTTGCAAAGATTTTGATCTCACGCAAAAGTATTTATGATTTCATGAACATGGAGATCAAATTACTAAATGTAATGAAATCTGAATAAATAAAATCACGCGAATAATGTTGCCATATCATGTTGTATTGACTGCGTAGAATGCGAAATTTCTCCAAGTCATTAATTTGTGCGAAATTTGGGATGCGGTATTACAATTAAAGGCAAAGAAATATGTGCGGTTACTTTAACAAACACCTTAACTTACAGATTTAAAAAAGTAACAATTATTAAACTCGTCAAAAACCATAGAAAATTAAATTTAACATCAATCAGCAGTGTATAAACCAGTCAGTTCATTGAACCACTAAATAGTATAACTTGCTTTAGTACGAAAACTTTTGAGCAAAGTTTTAAAGTGTATGGATGAATATATTTTCTCGGTACAAAGTTTTGAAGTCCATAAATTATGTGGGATATTGTGACGGCAGTAGAAGAGAAAAAACAACAACCGAAAGCCAGCAGCTATGGGGAAATGAAAAACGATACACAAATGGACTTTTATTGAGTTTCTAAAGCAGAACCAAAAGATTTCTCTACTTTGTCGGACAATACGATGAAAAGGGCAGGATACGAGTTTACAAACAATAATAGGCCGATACAATTACTTTACGAAAACTTAGGCAAACTACTAAAATTGTTAAAACGCAACTTATAATATTTTTAATTACCTTGTTGTGTTTTTCCAAAGATAATCACGCTTACGAACCAATATTTTAAAGACCTTTGCTAGTGTTGTCAGTTATTATTATGAATGTTTTATTGTTTTGTCATAAGCTCTAATACGTTATTTGTACGTATAAATAACCAATAATATAGATAAGAAACACTAATACTACTATGGCAAGAGCACAAATTCCCATCAGTTCACAAATGAGGTAATATTTCCTCATTAAAACATCACCCTCTACAGAAAATTTAATATGCGTTGCATGATTGTTTTAGAAAATGCCAGAAGATAACTTCCAAGTAAGAATTTAAATTTATTACATTGTTCTAACTAATACGTACCTTTATGACATGAGGACTAAAAATAAATATATCAGACCGTCTGTCACGTAACTGACTTTTGTAGGCAATTACTTGAAACCAAAACATTTCAGGACTTGTTTGGATTCAAAGGAATGCACACTTCTGCAACGATAGCAATTATATCATGGTTTATAATAAATCATTGTTAACTCTAGGCCAATAACAAACATAAAGAAAACTTTAAGTGTGTTTAAACTGGCAGCAAAAGAGCAAGAGTGCATATAACTGAGATCCATAGCCTGCAAATATTTTACATCGCCAAATTATTCCTGTATTTGGAATTTTCGATCACGTAATTTACAAACCATGTAACCAAATAAACACTCGATATGGTTAGAAGCCAGGAAGCAGGAAATAGGTTTACATAAATGTGTATGTGCATCTTATACTTGAGTGTTGTCGTATTGTTACAATTTTATAAAATCGACTTAATTATCGATGCATAATTGGATGGAGGTCTGCAGAACGGAACCAATCCACAAAGTAATTAATTTTGAGATAAACATACAAATTAGAAGAATAAGGTAAGAAATATATCCTAGAATAATAACGAGTAATCATAATATTTTAATAATAAGAAAAAGACAAAAAAACTGGTTTTACAATGTTTATATAGACACAGCAAATTTTGGTCTTGAATATCTCCGCTGTAGTAAGTTGTGTCTTGGGTTCCCTTCTGAATAACTCCATCCATTATTGCCATTTCCAAAATAGTCAGATCATCAGTTACTGTGTCCGAATATTTAAAGACCTTTTGCAATTTTTTAATTTGGTGTTATAAATCTAATATGTACAATTACGGCCAATAATGCGATTTTGTTGGCGTCGTACACAAATCGAGGAAAATAACCGAGTTTCAGCAACGTGTTTTCCACTAAAACGGACAGGAATTCCTGGAGTAAAATGGCAACACCTCTCGTCATGCGCATTCCCAAGTGCTGGAGCATGTTAGCGAAATGTTAAATTTTAACACCTTTCCTTGTTACATAGTGGAACCCGCCGACTTCACAACGCGCGACGGCACAGAACCCGCGCTCGCGAGAGGGCGTTTAATAATTGAGTCCTGCCAGCGACGAGGCCGTATGCAGGTGCTTTACAGGGATAGAAGGCCCGTAGCTATATCCCGTTATTACCTGCTTCCATGACCTCGTCGGCTGTAGGATCCAGGTCCGTGAGCGCACGTCAAGGGATCTGCGAGGAATTTGCATTCCCTGTGTTTTTGGTCAAACACTTCAGTATGCAATTAAATTACCTCCTAGGTTTTCACCTAAATTGCAAACAATACTTGAAGGTATTGGTGAATTTGTTTCAAAGTACTACACAGCTTAGCAGAACTTTTGCGTTACAAACCCTACACATATAAATTTTCGGAAAGTCTATTGTAATCATACAAATGTGCAACTGTGCGTTTATTATTTCTCTTTGAAAACCAGCAGTACAGTTCCACATTATTCACCTTGCCATGTATGGCGGAAATGCCGACCTGGTATAACAGTCCTTCTCCCTTCGGTCGTTCTCTTCAAAAATGTACGGGGCATATGCTAGAAACCCAGAGTACTTTTGCTGTGAAAAGACTTATGCAGTAAGTGTTCTCTGGTGGTGAAAAAATTTTACGACCCTTTAACAACGAGGTTTTAAGAGCCGATGAGTGTGAAGAAACGTAAAGGGACAACACTGAACGAGGATTTGAACCGATAACTTCCGGTTTCGTAGACCGGCACTTAATTGACTACGTAACGTAGGGCGGCACTATTTGTTGAAACACGGCATGAGAAAATGCATCGCAGCCCGCATTTTTTCGTTATGTGCGTCACTAAATTGCACGACGTACTTCCGCTGTATCATTTACAACAATTCAGATGTACGTACTCAACGATAGCGTGAATGTTGTGTAAATTTCAACCCCTAAATATGTATATAAGCCGTGGATGTGTAATATGTAGGAGCCAGAGTAAGATTACACACACTATCCAGCACATTATTCTCTCAGATAGTCACGAGGAAGACAAAAAACAGTCAAGAGAAACTTCCTAATAACGGATGTGGCTGTCACATTAATAAATAAATTTTGAATAAGTAAAATGTATGGAATTCTATTAGAATGATAAATATTCTATAACCGTCAATAGTAATATACTAAGTAATATACGCTTAAATCCAAGATAGTATTTGTAATTTACTGCAATGTGTTCTGCGTTGCGGCCCATAATTCTTTAAGAACAATGAGGAGCGACCATGCGTATTAAGAAATATGTGAACTGCGCGGTATTAGCGACGTACGCCTACTTCATATGCAACCAGTAGTACTCACGTGGTTACCAGTACAGTCTTATTCAGACGCTGTTTCCAATAACTTAAGGGCGCCGCCTACCCGCGCGTGAGAGGTTCATAAGCGACGGAGCAGTAAGGATATTAAAATTTTGTAAAATTTTGTTTTAAGGCGGCCGCCTACCCCAAGCTTGACATGTGCTGCAGCGTGTTCGTAAACAGGTTTTTTTCTACGAAAATATTCTACGTGAGTCTCTCGTGCCAACGTACGACAAGAAAAAAAACTTCAGACAAGGTCGTAACCTGATTGTTTAAGACGCCACGCTAATTAAATACTCAGTTTCTAAGCCCTCCAAAATGGCTAAAAACGACATTTTCAAACAGCCGTACTTCAAAATGTACTTACCGGATGCATGTGAAACTCAGATTGCGACCTGCATTGAACTTAGATGCAGACTTTCTACCAATAAAATTATATGGTCACCGCTTAGTGTCCCATTGTAAAAACCGTTCAGCGGGAAGCTTGCACGCTATTTCAGAGCTTGGCTCGTTGAGGCGACGCGGCGTTTGATGTGCGCTTCAAGGTCGACCTTACTGCTCCGTCGCTTTTGAGCTTCTCACGCGCGGGTAGGCGGCCGGCTTAAAACAAACCCTTGCAGAATCCTTCTCAATATTCCTATTCCAGTACGCAGCCTTTATCTACAAAAAAAACTTGGAACTATTCGGGAAAACTCAAACTGCAAAAGAAATTAGTATATATTACAATTCATCCAAACAAGAACAGAAAATATTGTATAAAATTATAATATCTAGTGTGGAGGATACCTTACGGCCATAGTATCGTACCCTGTACTGCATATTTACCTAAAAGCGTCTTCTTGCCATTGAGAGAGATAGAGAGAGATTTTGGTTAACGCTTAACATCGAGGTCTTTAGTGTTGGTGGGGGGTGACATGAGGTGAGTATGGAGTGGCACAGGAATGAAGGGGCGTGGAAAATGGAAGATCCCCGAAAAAACCCGCCGACCAAAGGCCCCGTCCGGCACGATTGTCGTGCCCTTGAGGACGACATGAAATTATGACCTACAATGGAGGGGCGCCGAAATGAGGAGAGCTGGAACCCGGAGAAAACACGCCAACCAGCGACTTCCTCCATCACGATCCCACATGAGAACTTCCGAGGCCCTACCCCACCAAAGATCGAACCCGAATTTCTTTTGTGTGAGACGAGTGGTCTGACCACTCGTCCACCGCGGCCCCCAGTCACGTACTATTTTACCCATTTTCGTTTCAGTAGTCATGCGAGGAAATTGCCTTACCACTGAGCTGTGTTCCGGTCTCAACTACAGGAATAGAATACCGTGGCCTTACACAATAAGTCTGTAATGGATTAGAAATGTTTGACTCTGGTCGTGGTTGAAAACTATGTGTACCTACTTAAGTCATTCCCTTTCTAACGTTGGCAAACGCAACTGCGTAAGCTTCAAGCAACACAAAAAAATAGATAAAGAAGAAAATAACGTGTAAGACAAAAAGTATATACCAGCCTGAATGCGCTCAGGATGATATCCCCAACCAAAAATAAGAAATATTGTAGGAATTAATCTATAATCAAAAAACAAATAAAAACTAATTAAAATAGTTCTGGATAAAGACAAAAACAAAATAAATAATAAAAAACGGAATAAAAAATATAAGTACACCATTATAGTTCTCATATTGATAAATAGATTCACTAGCAATACTCATAAGACAACATGACTCTCTATATCTATGTGGAAGTGGTCTTCGAATTTCACCTTAAACATTCTTCGGGCCGAAAGGACGACAGCCATGCAAGCGGGCTAACATTCACTCGCACCATTTTATCATACACAATGTGACCCTGCCTGAGTCGGGAATATGTACAGTAGTGTATTTTTATAACCCAAGTAAAAGTGGTAGTAAAGAAATAAAATAATTCGTTTACAAACAACTAGCAGTCCCCCGCGGCTTTGCTCGCGAGGATTATTCGTAACTGATAATATTTACTTTAATTGAAAAACCTCTTTGTACACAAGATTAGTACTTCAGTCATCAAGTGTTAGAATTTCCAAGCGGCTAGTTGAACTAATTCTGCAGCAGGATAAGTATCTATAGCTGTCCACGCGTAAAGCAGTCTTGATGTTTGTCCCTGCCACTAACAGCGACTTCGCCTGGGCCTTATTTATAGCCCTGCCTATTTGACGTTGTGGGGTAACTACAGACACCTAATGTAAGAGGTTAATCGAATGAGAAACATCTGTTTACCCTGTGCACAACCACTGGTGACAGTGCCCTCAATTATATATTTTCAAAATATTCACTTTAACTTTATTGCCATTACAAAGTTTCAGTGAGTAAAGGTTTCGCAGAAACGTATTTGGTGCCCCAAACTTGAGATTAGGGAGATGATATATCGTCAGCTTACTGCCAAAAGTGACCAAGTCAAAATGAGATAAAATTATAAAAAAGCTAAGAATAATGTATATGTAGTGTACGGACAATTGCCCGAGTTTAAAGTCTATTCGTCGTTAACTACTGTTGTGTCACAGTATAGTCACCACATTTTTGTTAATTTCTACAATGTAACAGTGTTTTAAAACAAAATAACATTTATGACTTAATCACTTTTGACAATATACCGACGATATGTCAGCTG
The DNA here is from genome assembly GCA_003012365.1 of Medauroidea extradentata. Classification (NCBI taxonomy): domain Eukaryota; kingdom Metazoa; phylum Arthropoda; class Insecta; order Phasmatodea; family Phasmatidae; genus Medauroidea; species Medauroidea extradentata. The sequence goes on from PNEQ01077875.1 coordinate 42,066, forward strand.
ATGTTGTAGAGGAACCAAAGTGGATGGCGAACTGCAATTTTACCACTTTTAAACGACTATAAGTAAATTTCACTAATTCGGTCTGCCTTGTAGTTTTTGAGTGTGAGAATTGAACGTTCGCACGCAGCTTTTAACGGAAATCGAGCCCGTAACCTCCCGGAATATAGACCTGAGTAACAAACAACTCCGTTACGTAATATTGAAATATTTCATAAAATTAAAATTTAATTTTAAAAATTAAATATTTTTGCCCTGGGCTCATAGAGGTTGTACAACACCACGTCTCGATAGGTTACTGTAGAGTGAAAATCCTGTGTAGGTTATTTCTCACTGCTCGTTCCCGCTTTTTGGATCGTCTGCCTTCAGTGTTGACCAACTTAGTTTTATTCTTAATAATTACGTTATCTTATAAAGTAAAAAAAAAAACTTACATATGTATATACTTTATATATATTTTTAATTCTTACGTAAGCATCACTCTAACGCGAACACCACCTCAATATCGCTACTGGTTAGATAGATATCGTGGGTTGATGGAAAACAAATTTAGTGCTTTTTGACCCTTCTGGATGTCGAATTTCGAAATAGTTTACATTCACGTCTTAGACATTTGTATAAGTAACCAACTGAAGTGTAAATCACATCGCTAGACCGCTAAGTCGAATCAAAATCGATAAATCACTAAAAAAAAACCACATATCACCCCTGAACAGTACTGAGAAATCGATTTTAGAAAAATCTTAAAACGCTTTTGCGACTATTTCTGTAACCATCATCCTATAGCAAAAGTTAATTGTATATCTCGACGAGTTCGATAGATATCGAGGATTTGTCTAAAACTCATTCAAGGTCTTTCACCAACTACGATAGTTAATTTCGAAAAACCCTATAATCACGTTTTAGAATACTTTATTGGTGCCTCGTAGACGTGAAAATCACAACATTAGCCCGCTGAATTCAAGATATATCGACGATTAATTAGAAACACTTTTCACCACTTTTAGCCCCTTTTCACCTTCTAAGGTGGCGAATTTCGAAAATTCGTGAAATAATTTTTCAGGTATTTTAGTAAGCATCAATCTTAAACAAAAATCATGTCGCTATATAAAAATCTACGGAATCGATATATATCGATTGTGAATCGAAAACACATTTTACCCCTTTTTAACCGCTTAAGTGCCGAATTCGGAAAATATATTTTAATGGTACTTGGCATAATTACAAAAGCATAAATTTTAAGCAAACAGCACATCGATATCTCGATTGGTTCGATAGATATGGAGGGATAATCGAAAACACATTTCACGAATTTTAACCCCCGAATTTCGAAACGTCTTGGAGTCCTGTCATAGATATTTGTATACGTAACAAATTAAAGTAAAAATCACGGCGATGGCCAATTGTGTTTTAAAGATATAGACGATTAAAAAAAAAACATATTTTACCCCTTTTTACTGCTTGGGGGTTTAATTTCAAAAAATCGTAAAACTACTTTTTGGACATTTACGTAAGCAATATTTTGAAGTGAATACCAGCTCTTTATACCAAAGGATTCGATAGATATCGATAGTTAATCAGAAACACATTTAAGGTCATTTCACCCCTTTAAATGTTGAATTTCAAAAAATCCTAAAATTGGCCAATGTGCATTTTAACTAGTGTCCTATTGAAGTAGAAATCACGATTATAGGCCTTCGGGTTCGAACTCTAACAATTTTCCTTCGGAAAAGCATTTCACCCTTTTTCACCCCTTTAGAGGTCGAATTTCGAAAAATCCCTTCTCAGCGCTCGCCTACTACCTGAGGGGACCCCTTAAAAAAATTTCGCCAATCTAGGTTCAGTGGTTTGGGCTGCAGTTCGATATGTCAGTCAGTCAGCTTTCATTGTTATATGTATAGAGATTGCTCAAAGCCAATGTTTTATTTCGGTAGAAACGTTTCTTGAAATCACGAGAATTAGGCTTCCGCCTGGTTACGAAAAAAAAAATACACTTCAGACACTTCGCCATACCTGTTTTTCTCACAAAAATTTGCACGTAATTATATGTTTTTCTATACAAAACAGTTCAAAGTTACGGCTGTCGACGTTTACTACTTTGCTCATGATAAAAATATTAATACTATTACTAAACAATTCATGAATAAGGGAAACTATTGTTCGTCGTCAACTAATATTTCTGTAGTAGGAACGTCTTGGCATCCAATTTTGTGTGTAAAATGGTTTTTGTCTCCGTTGATGTCGGTGGTGTCTTAACTGTGGAGGACGATGCCGCTGGTCGGCGGATTTTCTCTCTGATCTCCCGTTTCCTTTGCCTCTTCATTCCGGGACTGCTCCGTGCATCATTTGACTCTTCACCAGCACTTAAGACAAATATGTTACATACGGAAGAAAATTTCCTAACTTCACTCAGTTTTGGTTTGTATAATTTTGAATATTATACGTTTTTGTTAGGTTATTCATTGGGATATTTAATTTTTGTTGTTTTTCATATTTATATTTCTTATTTTTTTAATTACGCAGGACAACAATGGCTTGTGTACACAATATTCCACTAAATAAAAATACTGCGTGTTTAAATGATAAAAAATTATACTTTCGACTTCACAAATTCTCGTAGGTGTAGTCAAAGTTGCGAAAATAGCAATTTAGGGAGATGTGGTGGAACGGTTTGCGGTTAAAATAAAATTTAAAATTCCACAAATTTCTTGTAAAATTATATATGTACAGTCACCGCCGGAACGAACAAAATTTTTGCTCATCAATATTCTCAAAATGGGTCATGTTTGTCAGAAATTTTTATATTTCCCTTCGTAGGAGTATGTTTGCGCGTGCGCAGTAAGGTACAGCGATGTCACAGGTCCTTCAAAAATAAAAAAATAAACAATTATCCTTTTTATCTAGTCATTGTTTGCAGCAAACATGACTGACTAACGCTGAATTTAAACAATAATAAACAATTATAATAGTTATTTTCCATTATTGCGTACATTTCTTCTCTTAAAGGACATCAGGCATTTTGATATTTATCTACTAGCAATCTTCACAACGTGCGGTTTTTTTTCTTCCTGCATTAAAACATGTTCGAATGTGTATTTCACAGCGCAGTTAAGGCCCTCTAGTTTCTAGCTTTTAACTATATTAACTTTTTACGCATAACGAGGGACGATATCAAAAATATGTCTGGCAGTTTTGTTTAATTCGTCTTCTTCACGTTGTCTGTTTTTTTTCAAGGCAGTAAATACTATGCTTTAAGCTAATTATGTAATAAGCTAAATTCTTATAAACTGACTTTTTAGTCGAAAAGACATAATTTATTGCATTGAAAAAGTTACATATCACGGCAGCAATAATTTTTAACAGAACTACCAGACAGATTTTTTTATATCTGTTCTCGTTTCAGCTTAAAAATAACTACCGCTAAAAAACAGTACAAACTATAGAGTGTAGCCTTAAGCAACAAGCGTCGATTATAAAATTTTACCGTAGCTCCATTATTAAAAAATAAATAAATTGAGAATACTTGTGTTTCCAGATGTTACGGCTAATCCAGCACAAGTGGAATCAATATGGTTTACAATCTTGTTAAAAGTAAAACCTGCGTAGTGAGTATCATTGCAGAAAGATGTGCTCGAGTCCTGAATAGGTCGCTCAATATGTGCAGTAGAGATCGATGTAGCTGTGAGACGCCGGATTATCTCGAACCACGCTCTCAACCTGACTTTGCCTTTCGTCTTACCTACATCCCTCACTCGCACCTTCTTCTCAAACGTGATCAAGGATACAAGGTCACGTGTTCACCTACATTTATCTACTTATTTGCACATTATCTTATTTACATATTTTGTGTATCTGTGCGCCACACACACACGCATACATGCTCGCATGTATACACTAATGGATATTACATATAAAAAGCAAAATAAAGGTATTGGAATGTGAAAATTTTGATCAAGTTTACCTGGAGACAAAACTCAACAAACTTTAAAATACAGACGTAAAATAAATGAACTTTATTAATCACCATGTTTTATTTCGTGCACAAGCCGCAGTGTTAGAGAAAAATAAAGGTACTGTTTAGTTCTTAAACAGGATTAATATTTGCTCAAATTTCAGCAATAAAATATCAAATCCAGTACGGTCGGACTATTTATACAATGAAATTTTTGCAAGCGGAAATTTAAAACGGAAACGAAAGTACGCAACTGTATTGTTTTATATTTCATTACATAAATTACATATTCGTTTATGTATAAGTTAAACTTATCAAGACTTACCATTTAGGCAATGAAATTTAAAAGAGAAGTAATACGGAAGAGACGGACGCGAGCACCTAGAACTACTTTGTAATGCAAGTTCAAGAGTCTCAAAGAACGCGCATATCTTCCGTTGGTCCGTTGTAACTATGGACATTCAAGAGGTCAACATCAAAGTTCCGAGTATAATTATTAAATATTTTAGTGTCGACTTGGTTACTGGGTTTGAGACATAAATTTGAGAAAGAGCAGCAATTAGCACTGTGCATGGATAAAATAAGGTAATTTCAGACGGGCAATGTTTTCAAAATACTCTACAACCCCGCTCTAGAATGTCTGTTACTTTCGAGAAACTGTTAATGGGAAAATGTTTAGCAGCTTCGCAACAAGAATTTTATTTCTAAAGCGCTTCAACACGATCATGTTAAGATGTCTGGAGACTACTTAAAGACGAAAGTTTTTTTCATTACTAGGGATTTGTTCAAGTGTTCTTATAATTGAAGAATTCAACGAAGGTGTTATTCATTTTTAGGCTTTCGCAATAAACGGTCAGAATTGTTATCTGTGTAAATATAACAGTTAATTATTACTGTTTATTACAACATTGTAGATACAATGTTTGAGAGGAAGGAGTGAACTATTAGCGCGATAATTATAAAATATTAACTTGTTACTTTGAATAGCTATGCTGATATGTACAGGATGTAATGTAGTCGTCGGATATGAACTGTGCCAAGTGTATCTGATATTAAAACCGAGGTTGACATTTTCTTCGGTAAACTGTCATGAGGTTCTTAACTTACGAGCAACGTTTCGTTTAAGGCGCAAAACAAAATAAAACAGCGAAGTGGACGTAAAAAGTAAGATGTTTCGTGGATACAGACAGCAAAATATAAATTTGTGACCGAAACAAAGAGGAAAATACTTGTTTATAAAACGTTGTTAGGCAATGTTATAAAAAGAATAATTGCATGGTAATGTGAAAAATGTATCTTACCCGCTCACTATAATTCGACTTGTCTCTTAACCTCAACGTCTGGCGAATTTTTATTAGGACTGTACAGAATTGTATGCTTATCTTTTGGTCACCTATTTACGTAGCGCAGTTGGTATCCATGGATTACCTGACACATGGACATTGCCATTTCATTGACCTGTGAGAGCCTGGAGTGGGCTTACTTCTTCTGTGGTTGGCACAGTTCAGAATCCACAACTTGCTAAGGCATAGAACTAGCAGTGTTGCAGCCGGTGATTCGATAGTCCGCAGACAAACCGCGTCTAAAGTCTTACTCGCGCCCATGTCACCCAGTTTGTGGCTCCGCTTACCTATTCGTAAATAAGTGTTGTTATTTAATGTACTGGACGGTTTTGTTTCATTGCGAGACGTACGGCAATAAACCTGTTATACTGTCTGTTCAAAAGTTCAGTGCCCAAAGAAATAGGAAAGATGAAGGAGACAAATACAAATATATTTCGCCAGATAACCATGTGTCGGAAACAAATAGTTCAGAAGTAATGAGCATTCAAGGGTATCGGGTGCGAACGATAAGATACCACAGTACTTTATTATTTTGATAAATATTACAATAAATGTTCAAAATGAGCAGCATTAACCTCAACGCAGAGCCAGTATCGACGTAGCAAGGAGTCCCGTGTTCGCTGGAAGATGCGTGGTGTGTGTTGCTTGTGTGTGGTCGCCGCAAGAATACGTGCAACAAACTCTTCCTCCGAGCTGACAGGGCTAGACAGCACTTCAGGAACACCCTGCTACATCGATACCGGCTCTGCGCGGAGGTTAATGCTGCTCATTTTGAACGTTTATTGTGACATTGTTAAATAAATAAAGTACCGTAAACAATTACTGTCGTCGTCTTCTGAATCACACACAATACTCCTAAATACCCAATACTCGTAAACTATTTGTTTCCGACCAATGGTTATCTGGCGAAATAAACTTGTGTTTGTCTCCGTCATATCTGTTACTTTGGACATTGAATCTGTGTACACTCTGTATATTCTGTATACATTTTACATTAATACGGGTTTAGTTTAAAGTGTTACCATAAATTGGTGAGTGAGATATTTTGGCCTGCGCTTTAAGAATGCATGGTAGATTAAATAAACACTGAAACATCAATTGATTTCTACGCTTTTTTCGAAGTCAATATGGATAAAATACTCAATAACAATCCTTGATAATGGTATTTTCCAACTTTATGAGTAAATATTTATCCAGAATTACTAATTCGTTACGCGTGATCTCTTGCGCCGCAGTTAAATTCACGAGTTTCCGGTGTCAGAGATTGTGCCTCAGAAGTTCGTAGCACTGGAAATATTTTTGTTTAAAACGTTAGCTAAAATTATTGTCTAGGATTGCTACTGTTTAATTTTCGCAAATTGGCTTCAAGAAACTTTCAGATATAGATTAATGCTTTTAGCGTTGAATTACGTACCACACCCTCTTAACACCGAGGTCTAAAGCGCTGGTGAAGGACGGTATGAGGTGAGAATGGAGTAGCGCCGGAATTAACGGACGGAGGATACGGGAGATCGCCTAGAAAACCCGGCGACCAATGGTATCGTCCGACACGATTTCCGCATGGGAATGGGGACGGGCGAGTGATCTGACCACTCCTATGCACGACAAACTACCAATAACGCGTTGTGGATAGCGGGTCACCCGAAACACGTAATGAGTATTTTGCATGTATCCACAACACTTTCCTAGCATATTCAGGCTCCCATAACCAGTGGTGGATCTAAGGTTGTTGTAAGGTGGGGCACAAGTTGCAGAGAACTGTATATGGTTATTCGCTAGTTGACGCTACAGCCACTGACACGCCGGCGTGTAGGTGCCGCTTATTACTGACTGGTCACAACACAATAAGTAGACAGTACATATTTCATGGTCATTGGCATACGGTGGTGCGTTCACACGAGTGTATACAGTTCTCTACCATTTTTGCCCTCCCTGCCAACAACCCTCGAGCCGCTACTGCCCATAACCCTCCGATGCTTCATCATATGAATATATTAGGTTACTTACTTTAGGATATGTCATGGTTAACCGCAAAATACTCAATAATCGTCGTAGATAAACGCTAAGTACTTCGAACGCGTTGTGGGTGAAACCTAATTACCTACAACGCGTCGTGGGTGATTTCTCGTGCCCTCAATGCGAAAATTTGCACTGCTTCGTGTACTGCGCACATCAAAATACCCTAAATGTGGTGTATCTCCAGTTGCCCGGTGATCAAAGTATATACCGAGAACGCTTTGTGGATATTACGGCGTACTAACGGGTAACAATATCTGTCAGTGGGCAAAACCGATGATTGAGAGTAACATTTACCATGTCTGTATTTGTACCACAGTTTTGCTAGACACGCCTCGGAAAACTCTGAGATAGTAAGAAACTTGGACAACAAGATCCTAGTTTCGTTATAATTGTGTTTTTACGGGGGATTGGTCTCTGTCATATCGGTTGTACGGTTTTTCTTATAAATCAGGGAATATACACATTGTTTTACTTATTTCACGCTGACACGGCATAGTTTAATGTTTCATTCCCTTTTTGGAATACATTTGGCATTGTTTCTGTTAATGTTGTGGCCTCTGTAATCACTCCCGTTAATAAATAAATTTTTCCTTTCCAGCTGTTTCCCGTTGCAAAATAATGAATACGTTATGGTTCCAGCAATTACAGAAAAACGATTAAGTTTGTAGCTATGCCTTGTGGTGACAAAAGTTTTGATACATCGACTGGAACAGAAGTTATCGAGAAGAAACAGATAAATCCAAGGTGGTAGGGATCATTACCCCTTAACTATTTCCTCACTGAGGGGTCAGCCAATTAGTGCGCAGCCGAGGTGTACTCATAGAACAGTAGTACACAGACTTTATGCAATAGAAATCGCGATTTTTTTGTCTATATTCACTCGTCTGAACATTATTTATTGTTAGAAAGTCTACGCTCAGTAGTACGTACTCTGTTAACCGCAATCAGATTGTTTAGGAAGACTGTGTATTTTTTATGGTTGTGTGCGAGAAAATGGTATGTTACATGGTGCTAACCTTGTTGGTATGCTACCGTGGCGCACCGGCTTCTCGCGACGAGGCTTTATTAATAAAACATGAGGTTAGATACGACAGGGCGTATCGTCGCACACAGCAGGGAAGTAATCTAGACACACTGCTTTCTCCTACATAGGTAGAAAAACCCGCACCTTGAAAAACAACCAGCTATTCACACCCCACACTGAAAAGCATACCAACTCTATACACGTTCATATATGAACATAAAATTTGCATTGAATTTTGCTGGTTAGAGGGAAAACGTTGTTTCAGCTTTGATTACCTGTTAGTATCTACACTAAAATAAATATTTATAAAATATTTGTTTCAATATATCTACAAATATTTACCTTGTTTGGCAAAAAAAATACTAATAGCAATACACCTGGATTTCTTAACCCAAAAAATGACGCAGTTTTTTTTGGGGGGGTGGGGTAGGGTTTTAACTTTTGCGTGACAGTAAATTATTTGGTTGACGCAAATGTAATAAGTTATTACAAGTTATTACTAATAACTGGTTTTGAAGTTGACAATAATGAACACATTGTTGCGCTAGCCAAACCTTCACTTTTTTTGCAGGCATCGAAAGTAATAATGACTGGATTTATAAATGACTGTCAAAGAAAATTTAAAATAATAGAGAACTGTAAATAAACAGAGTATGCTTCAGTCAACAGGATACATATACAATATACAATTCCAAAAATTGGGATCGGGTTAAATAAACAAGGAACAATCAGAGAGTAAATGATAAATGGAAATAACAAAACTAAAATAAAAAAAGGAACCCAAGTTAACATGCGACAAGACAATGAGACGAAAAAAAAACACTGCATATATCAGACACAAACAAAAAACAAATGACACAAAGATGAGACGAAACAAAACACAATAGATATCAGACACAAACAGAAAAAAAACTAAGCTTCACATCGATGAAACGAAAGAAAACACATTAGTTTTCCAGACAGACGACGTTTCATAAACTTGTCACGACAAAAATGTCGGCATAAAACCAAAAATAAAGACTTGAAATTCCTTAACATAATTCGTGTTAATGTACTGCATTTTACTAACCTTATGTCTAACAGTATGTCTCAAGACATTAATTTTCAATATCGGTCGGGAATGTTAATAATCGAACGGACGTCTATGCTAGAGGTGCGGAATTCAAGTCTTGGAACTATCACATAATTTTTTTAATGGTTGGGTTCAAAATTTGTTTCAGAAACAATTAAATATTTAATCCTACTGACCAATTACTACACTTCTGAAACAAAATGAAAACAACAACAGAGTAAGTTTGTTTCATCAAGAAAAAAAATTGTTTCGCCATATACAAACAAATTTAATGGTTGCGCAAAGCTTATTTTGTTCAACTTCGCTAAACCTTTTTCTCAGTTATTAAATGTATAATTTTTCTCTATTTGCGCGTATGAAACCATAATAATTTTATTTTCCACAACAAGAATAAAAAATACCATATTGTGTTGTATGATATAACAGGCTTTGGTTTTTAATATTGACCTAAAAGTCGACGTTACAGGGGACATATTCAAACGTAATGCCTTTATTGGAATTTTTGCATAGTATGATAATTAAATGTTTATGCCTATTGTGACTTGTATTGTTAAAGTTGATGAGACCTCATCATTAAAAGTGGTGCCTGAAACACTCAGTTCCCTTCAGTTTATTCTAAGTAAAGTTCTCTATCGATCATGTTGACAGCCGTAGACAGAAATCAGAATCACTTACTCAATTAAGGGTGGCTATGTATACTAATCGTATCGTCAAAGCGCAAACAGTCCAGAACCCTAAACAATAATGCACAGTAACCTTTACAGTTTTTAATACAGTACTTTTTTAAAACGCGCATAAAAATAACTTTTAAATTTATTATGTTCCAATAAACAAAATAAGTTATTTGTGTATAACAATTACGGTAGCTATTAAACAAACATATTGGTTGCACTGACGCTGCTAACATTTAACACTAACATTTTAATTCGTACCAAAATATAACTTCGACACATAAACGTGTTAGTTTTGGATACGGCAACGACATACACATCGCTGGTCTGTACGCTTACACAGCTAGGTGACTTTTGAAAGTAAAATTATAGTATATTAGACAATCGTGCAATTTTGATCTGTATGTATGAGAATACTCTAGAGCACTGACAGAAGTACCGCGGTACCATTCGGCAACAGTCTATACGTAAATATAACGCTATATCTCTACCGCCTGAGTCCTTATATCTACACTCTAAATCTGAATAAGTGAATATTCACTGATTCACGCCGATGTATGGAGCAGTTTCAACAAATTTAACCAGTGAGAAATCACTGTGAAAGCTGTGACTATTCACTGATTCCGATAGTGTGTGCCACCATTCCACAAGTTAATTAGTGAACGTCCACAGATTTACCAGTAATTTTTCACTGATTCAATAAGTGAAAACTGTTCTTAGAAAACAACTGGAAAAAAATATGAATATTCATTGATTCACTTGTGAGATGTTGGCACTCTTAAAGGAAATAAGTAAAGTTTCACTAATTAAACAGTGACTATTTTCACTGATTCAAATTGTTGGAATTGCTCCATCCATCTGCGTGAATCAGTGAATATTCACTAATTCAGATTTAAGAGTGTATGCTCACTCTACACGCCTTGTAAGACACTGACGAATATTCACATCAAGAACTCGATGGCTTCCATGAGAGTGTATGATAAAATACGGTATCAAGAATGACAAGCAATTAATTGATTCTACCGTTAACAGTATATGAATAATGTTCCTTTTTTTTACTATGTAGTTATTTAAATTATAAAAGTTCACCACAAAATTGGTTTTTATTTGCCTTAGTTACAAACGCATTTTTAATAAATCACTTCTACATTTTCTGCAAAGCTAAGAAAAGAAATGTCCTTCTATAGCGAGGGAAATTTTAAAATAACATAAAAGTTTTACAAAAACATAATAATACTGAAATAGGTACTTGTTTGTATACACACACGCACACACTCCTGTGCACACACACGCTCCCATACGCATAAACACGCGCGCACACACACACACACACCAACACAAACCTGGAAAAAAATAATGTATTAACGTAGTAACAAGAAAGATACACTACGGATATATTTGATATTTTCATTGCTAATTTTGTATATATTTGCTTATTCAAATTCTTAAGTGACAAGTTTAACTAACAAGTCTTCTCGAGTACAAATAAAGATACATTTTAAACACACTTTCACATTTTCTAAATTAGTTTCAGCATGTTACCACTGTAAAGCAAGCACCTAAAAGAAGACTATAGAAATGTTTTACTTTAGTTTTTTTTCTGTCACTTGTATTATAAATATTGGCAAGCCGCAACTCTAATAAGCACTATGTTTATATTAAAATATTCCCAAAATTCTATGCTGAGGCCCAATCAAACATTTATATAGCATTCCAAAAGATCATTCAAGTATCTTCTCACTTTATATTCAATAGAATGCATTACAGCGTTTTTTATTCGTATTGATAGAATACCTTTTAAACTGTATAAATAAACGCCATTATGTAAAAATGTTTTTATATAATAATAAATTAAATTTACTAAACCTAGTGAATATAATTTAATTTGCAGTTATGAAGAAGAATATTTTTTTAGCTCACATAAATGCAAAATATGATCTGAAATTAAGAAATTAATTTTAAAAATATTTCCACGTGAATGATAAAATAATATTTTTATATCTAAAATAAAGGTATTTATATAAAGGTCTACAGTCCACAAATATTATATTCCATTAGCCACAAAACTTCGCATGCGAGTGAGGCAGACTATTATAATTTTTGCAAAAACTTGCATATAAATGAAACTCTGTTATACATATTTGTTCCGCCTATACCGGTTTCGTAGTTCCATGAATATTACATAATGTGTTACAATAGGGAAACAAATAGCAATGGGTCGGAAACGACGATGAGATAAGGATTGCTGGACTTCCTCTACCCAGACGTTCGAAACTACGAGTCGGGGCAGGAAAGCGGCTACAGACCGAATATAACTCACATGATATATTGAACACTGCTCATTGTGTATAGCCACACCCGTCTGCCGACAAAGATTTCTCTGTGGAATGCAGGCTGTTGTATATTTAACTTTCCCTTACAACTTTGTACGCATGCATACTGAAAGTAAGTCAGTCTTTTTATGGTACATCCAGAATATTTTAATTTCGGTTGAAATAATTAAAATGGATAATTATAGTAAAATATATTACAAGCAAGAAGCGTTATCATTTTTATTACACGTTAAAGAATATACGCTCTTTAATACTTAAATGTGTGTATATATGCACACACACACACACACACACACACACACACACACATACATACATATATATATATATATATGGCAAACCTCTTTCTCTTTTAACTAGCTAGACACTATTGGGTGAACCAATGAATATTAGTAAAATACCAGACTCTATTTCAAATTATTTAGTGATAAATTAAGTGAAATATAATTGTTATGATTTTGGGCATAACTTAAAAGCAAGAAAATGGTATGATTGAATAAATACAACATTAAATACAATACTTTAAAAACTTTCTTCGGGCTAGAATACACAAACGAAAGTACGTCTAAAATACTCAGAAATAAGAATTGTCTTAGGTGACCGTAACTATATCACATCAATAGACACGAGAGAAAAAGTAAATAAAATTTCTCACTCAGTTATAAACACACACACACACACACACACACACACACACACATATATATATATATATATATATATATATATATATATATATATATATATATATATATATACCAGTAAATTTACTGAATAGCTGTAGCCGTTATTTCGTCACTCAAATGTTTAAAACCAAACTTTCAAGTAATCTGAACATGTTTGGTAGAGCGGTTTTGAACTGTGTCTTAGTGAATGAGTCATTTTGTTGAGATTCTTCAAACCAAGACCACTGGATTATTGAATATAAACTGAAAATCATAGCGTCTGCTTCTGATGGAATACGTACAAGATTGGCTTAGCAATAAAGTCTCAATTGTGCGTGATATAACACTTCAAAACTAAATATAATAATATTCCAAGACCAGGACTAAAACTGGGCTGTTATTAGTTAGTATAAATGTCGTAGTTTTACACCCACGACACAAAAAAAGGCATTTTATCTAAACGTCAGTGGATGCCTTCAAGTCACCCCAAATACAACCGTAATTAAAGACTTTTGCGGTCTCTTCTTATTTCATGAGGGCGTCCTATTTTACTCTTAATTAAGTAATTGAACTTCTATAAAGTTCCCTAACTTTACGATGACAGCATATTATCCTGGGATATCTCGTGGTACGTACCACACGCGGCCATGGTAACAATACACAAGAGACATAGTTTTGTAAGTATTAATAATTTTCGTTGACAGAAGAGTCCTACCGCACAATTTTTATTGCACAACACCCCTCAGCCAACTTGGACTGCTCTAATAAAGAGTTATGAACTCGCGCGATTTCCAATGTGTCCAAACCACAACTATGGTATAGGCCCTACTTAAATTGCTTTTAGGTAATTAAGAATTGAAACTGAAACGTCTTAAAGTTATTAAATATCGTTATTTGTCTATTTACGTTAAGGCACACAAACAAAATTCTGTTCAGTAAATTAATGTCATTAATAACAAAAATGTAGTATTACATTTCAATTAATTAATATCCATTATTATAAGCGTATAATTAATTTTACCATACTAGAAGTAATGTTCGCACTTTATACGCCAATTTACTAACTCACTTAAATAAAATATCAAATATTATATCAAATATTTAATTGGAAAACATAAAAATGATAAAACGTAAAATATTTAGTTTTTTGTAAATATTATAAAAGAACACGCATTTCTGCACTTCTCAAAATGGCAGGAAATATACTAATTATTTTCTGGTACAATTTTATATACTGTTTTGTTTTGTATGTAATGCACATGGTTACCAACCACTTAACTTGCTCAAAGCATTAAAATAACATGTCCACAACAAGCTATAAATAGTTATTGGCGCGTAGATTTTAGACGCATCGGTAATGAAGAAAACTCCTACGTGTTGGTGCGCATCCCGGCTGTCATCTTGAGAGGTTGGCTGACAGTTACCTATCGACGCAGTTGTTGTTTCTACCTTTGTATGCAACAAGCTCATGTAGTTCTTGTAGATTGGCTGATGGTGTTGACCTATCAAATGCTGTCGAAGTGTCTGGTAGCTAAATAGTTGTAGCTGTTGGCTAATAAGTGGATGCTATATTCATTATTGAGTATCTTGTTCGGCCAGTCTCAGACCTTCTGCTTTTGTGGTTTAACTGAATTTTGAGTAATTTTGAGAGTATGTGTCCAGACTTAAGTTGTCTGGACCAATTATTCTTGTAAATTTTGAGACTACTTTTTTATATTTCAATTGCTTCATACATTCTACTCTTTGTGTAGTTTTATGAAGTGAAAGTGTATGGCATTACACGTAGTGAATACATAGAAGTGTTGGTTTTATTGAGTACCATGCTATGGCAGATCACTGATTGTCGTGCTTGTAGTAACCGATGTGTTACTTTATGTTTTATGTACACCTTGCCACATGAACTGGATATTCTTTACGTCATAACGATATTTCTTGTTAGGGTCTTACCTTTCATTGTTGCGTTAATTTATCATGAATGTTGTTTACAGGTTTGAATAATGTATGTAGACGGGAAATGTCTAATTGGGCAGAAACTGATGTGTTACCTGGCAGATCCTTTAATCTCCCTTTAATAATGCGTCGCAACCTGTGTTAATGACAGGGTGGAGGAAGGGGAGAAAATAGCACTTTAGATCACTTAACTACGTATTCTATGATGCTGCACAGCTACTATGTGTTATTGCACAATACATATATTTTGATTTTAAGTAAAGATACCAGTAACAGTTTGACTGCTACGACTGAGAGTACAACTATTGATACATTTTGGAAATTTATTAGGTTTTTATTTTCACGTCAATTTTTACTCTAACCGTTTTGTTTTCAAACACTACGTTTTAGTATGAAACTTACTATTACTGATGCAGCACATCCTTACGGTAGTTAAATGTTTCCATTTAGTTCTAGTTGTCCAATTGACACGACGACATACGTTAAATACATACACGTTGTTATTTTGAATAATAAAGATGATTCGGTTATGATTTCGCAGCACAAATATAGTGTGACTCATTTATATAATTTACGAGGTTATGTCAAGGTCGATGCCAAAATAGATTATTTTATTTACAAAAATTAACGTTGTGTTGTTAACGACACTTTAAAGTGAAAATCTGATAAAGTGATTTGTATTCAATTAAACGTGCGTCTTTATATTTAAATGGAAATATACACGTTATTACTTATTAATTTAACATAAGGCTAACAGAGAAATAAATATGTAACATTAGATTGTGTCAAAAACGACGTAAAATATTTCATGTAAATGTAAAATGCTAATCTCGCATTTCTTCTAGGCAATTTACATGTACGAAAAGTATTTACGCAGCTTCTAGCTGGAACGAACGTGCCATTTCTTTCCAGTGGTATAACAGGCTACCTTACATTTCAGTTTATTAACTGCTGTCGCCAACCAGCTTAATTTCTCCTGGTCACGCTAGCATGTTGCGTCGACGTAATATTAACGATCGCAAGACGGTACTTTATAAAAGGTTTCATTCTATTTCTAGGCCATGGTAACTTTGAACTACAGCTGAAAGAATAAAATTAAGAACCTGACTTTGAATGAAACTGTTGAAATATAGTTAAGGACCCTGTCTTTTCGCGGAAAGAATTTTGCCCCAGTTTGTTTCAGTGCCTTCCGTGCACATATGCAATTTAGCTTCATGGTTATTGGCAGCGTGTCTGTGTGAAGAGCCGTATCTCATTTGACTGAGCCAATTACTAAAACTTCCCTGCAACACCACACGTCTGTGATTTGCCGGCAGAATCCCTAGGCTCACGACAGTTAAAATATCCAATCACTGACCACGAAGCAGAACTGCAGATGTACACGTAAGGCACGGAATCAAAGTGAGGCAAAATTATTTCCTCGGAGAACAAGAGTCCCTAAGTATAGTTCATTATTGTTTTGTTGGTACGGCTGTGTATTTATGAGCGTGTTCTGCCGCATTGCTCTGTTCGGCAGTTTTCTGTTATCGTATGTCTGTTATGGCTACCTAGTTGTACAGCAGGCGCAATGTGAGTTGGCGGGTAACGATCTGGAATGTTTTGCATATAATATTACCACCGTTTAAAATTCGAATGGCTAATTTACATAGGTCGATGTCACTCCGGTATTTATAGTCTACTAGGTGTTTTTGCAGCGGTCTGCTGTTTTAGTTCTTTGAATGTGGCCTTCACTCTGTAGCTGCCACTCGCCATCTAAGCTGGCGCGCAGTGTACAGTCATGTACGCAGCAGAGGCCGATTATACCATACTGTCGCTCGTAACTGGCACACATAATTTTTCAACACTAACAAAGCTTATGGAACAAGGTGAACGCATGTATGTGTGACGGTATTACGAGACCAATAGTTGGGGTCACGGTAGCCGAGTGGTCAGACCGCTTGCATCCCACCAATCGATCCGGGTTCGATTCCTGGTGGAGTTGGTCCCCGGATTTTCGCAAGTGGGAATCGTGTTGGACGATGCTGTTGGTCGGCGGGTTTTCTCGGAGTTCTTATGAGAATTTTGGTTCGCGACTGCGAGTATTAACTTACCACGCATTTTTCTATCCCGATGGAAACTCAGTATAGTTCGGTTTCACTTTAAATAATATAACTTTTATTTCGTCGAAACTCTTTACTTAATTGCTTACCCTGCCAAAATCTACGACATAGCCTACTTAATTTATTTTCGCTCACACAAGTGAACCATTTAGGTATCTTCGTTACCTTGGTAAGTTTTATTCTCGTTATGTTACGCTGATTGAGAGTATTATATATAATTAAAGTCTAAATTCTAAAATAATTATGCGAGCGAGTGTACCATTAATGTTAGATAATTAATGTTTGGGACTGAATGACATATTATTTTGGGCGAGCACGTGCAGACATTTTTTTTTGTTTCACAAAATTCATTCTGATACTTTTTGTACGCTTAACGGCAAAAACTGAATTTGTTGTCATGAACGCATATTTAAAATTATTTTACTTTCTGCATTAAAAAACAGAATTCTTCATTGTAGTTAACAAATAAATTTATCACATTTTACAATTTACGCCTATTTCAGCAATAATTTAAATGACTTCTTGCGTGGATATTGACATTATCATTGTAATACAATGACAATCGCCAAAGAAAAGAGTTCGCGCGACAGAATATTTCACACCCATAACGAAATATACGTCACGCTTATTTTGATGAATATAAATAATTCTGAACCATTTTTCATTGCACTCGTCGAAGCATGGAATGCTATGTTGGATCTCTTCATGTTTGAAACGGTTGATAGAAGAATCATTTATTATGAGGAGGGGTTGATGGATTATTGGAAGGATTATGGTTTTATGTGCGGATCAATGAATTAATGCATTATTCTGTATCAGTATTATGGCTAAGCATCGTGGACGCAGACGAAGTGCCAGAAATGAAAACTGCAGTGGGCCAAATTTCTCGATTACGCAAAAGAATAAGTTATTATTGCTTGACATAAAACAAGGTTTTCATTTTTTTACAAGTCAGTGTTTGCAGTTGCTTTAACTCCTCTATACACTATACGATAAAAACGTTACTAATTATGTACAATGCAAATTTCTATTTAAAATATAATAATACTGAAAGTAACTGTAAACAGCGATGAAATACTAAGAATGGTATACGAACGTACCTTGTAAAAATATTAAAACTAGGCAGGGTTTTTGAAACGTTAATACTTTTTTAATACGCTGAAACTCTCATTTTACTTTGTTATAATCATTAAACTCTATCTGTAAATGTTTGTGTTTTCTGGGAGATAAACGGACACACAATGGGTTATTACAAATTGTTCATGGTAACAAAATATACATAAATCAAAAAAGCACATTTTAATCCAAGTAATTACTGGGTAAATAAACGCGATTATCTTACAAGCGTATGGTAAATATACACCCTATAATGTCGCGATATATTTTACTGACGGACTTCAATTGTAGTTGCTCGTATATGTACATTAAGGCGGCCGCCTACCCCACCTCATTGTTAAGACGGCACGTTCATAAATAACACTGTTTATAAGTCCTCCAACATGGCTAAAAAACGGACTTTTCTGACTCCGTACTTCGAAATGTACTAACCGGATGTATTTGAAACTCAGATTGCGACCTGCACTGAACTTAGCTGCAAACTTTCCACCAATAAAATTATATGCTCACAGCTTAGTGTCCCATAGTAAAAACCGGTTGGCGGGAAGCTTGCACGCCTGTTCAGCGCTTGGCTCGTTGAGGCGACGCGGCATTTGATGCGCGCTTCAAGGTCGACCTTACTGCTCCGTCGCTTTTGAGACTCTCCGCGCGGGTAGGGGGCGCCCTTAAGTTACTGCTCAGCATTTGACGCGGTACGTAGAAGACACAGTAGTAAACACATATTATGAAGTGACGGAGATACATTAGTTGGTCAAATTGTGTGCTGGCTGCCTACAGAACCGGAACACAGTGAGACGACAACAGGTTGTATAATATTGTGCACCAGGGTTGTGAGGTTGAGCCTGAATGGTAAAACAAGTCGCATAACATGTCTATGTTAAGAAATGTTCACATAAAATTATGACAAACTGTCGTAAAATAAAGTAAATGTAAAAATATAATTTGAAACACGTTTCTTAAAATGAATCAGGTAAGAGAGAATAATATTAAAATAAACTTGATAGCAACAGGATACACTTACAACATCATTTTTACTATGAATGTTTTTCATGTTAATGTGTAATTCATCTTGCCGAATTATGACATACACACATACGTATGATCTTACTTGTTTTACTGGTACGTATCTGGAAAGTGTACGTTACGTATAAAATGTATTTGAAGACTTTTATTAGAAGGCATTTATTTCTTCTTTTCATGTGTACCGTATCTTCCGCCAACGTGGCACATTTATAACTGAATACACTGTGTAAATTACCGTTTCACTCTTTTAGAACATCTTTTGAATGCTTAAAGTTATTTATTTAGTTTAAAGTAAGTCTAATTTCTATAAATGAAATGTGCTTTATTTGTGACATGGTGAATTTATAGGCGTTAGGTTTCGTAGGAGACAGATTCAAGAAGATCAATTCTCGTAAAAAAAAGTCGCAAGAACATTTTTTATTGAAAATATTTGAGATATCTGAGTATCGCTAAGATTTGAAAATATCCAATTTCAACTGGGAAAATAATATGCCATATCACGAGCTACTTCAGACAATCTTGTAACAGCTATATTATGGAACAGCGGTGCTCTTAATAAACACGAACTTGGTAGATTATTGGCTACACGAATTTCTAAACAAGGACCCTGCGTTCGATAGGCCCCTACGTTAAAATAATGTTTGTGATTAAGCTATGAACTTATAATAACGCGCAATTTGTCGGGCCAATTATAAATATAAAAAAATTAACCACACACATTGCGGCGTAATTATAAGATAACAACCAAATCGCAGGGTCTGTAATGTAGCGAAATATAAATAGAATTTGAGGTATAATCGCATATTTAACAATTTTCTTTTCAGAATTCCAAAAAAGCGAAAAATAATAAAATTCAATATGGCGACTGAACCCGAGCCTTAAGGCCATGCATTTTAATTTCTACAATTTTCGTGATAATTATTTATTAAGCTTAAACGAGAGCAGAATATAAAATCTGTCTGAAAATTTTGTTTAAAATTATTTCTGAGGTGATAGCTAATTTTTCAATAAGAAATTATACGGTTTCGAATAAAAAGTAAATAAACCAGAATTTATTCAGTTACATAATTAAGTAAAGCCATTATATTTTCTGCCTGGATAAAGTCAGACAACGTAGAGAAGACGACTTGAGATAAAACTGCCCGAAAGTTTTTTTATATAAAAAATTAATTTCTCAAAGAAAGTACAAACAAACGAGCATGGCGTTAAATGCAGCAAGTTATGAGCTGTTTCGCGCAACTAGGTTGCCCCTAAAAAATGTATATGTTACAATAACCTAAGTACTGAGTGAAAATAACACGTTGCTACACGTACAGGCATAACAACAACAAGCTTTAGCTGTTGCGCTATTATTGGTACAGTCTTTAGTTTCGCTTCTGTGCTCGGACTGTTGCATAGCAACGTTATTATTGACGGTGGAAAATCGCGAGAATATTTCCTGCCAACGTATCCGGAATCAGTATAGCATTCTTAACATTGTATGTTTAGCCAGTGGTTGTGTACCACGGTGTAGTCCTTCACAGACAAATCACAGAAGGAGATACGGGATCGATTCCCGGTGGGATCGGTCCCCGGATTTCCGTATGTAGGAATCGTGCCGGACGATGTCGCTGGTTGGCGGGTATTCTCTGCTGTTTCCCCCGCCTCTTCATTCCGGCGCTGCTCCACACTCACCTCATGTCACCCCTCACTAGCGCTGAAGACCTCGATGTAAAGCGCTGTCCAAAATCTCTCACAAATCACAGATGTTTTGTCGTAACGCACCAGAATTGACATTGGCCTTGTCGAAAATGGAGTCGCCAGTAACAATATAAAAGCGTCAGAAACCAACACATTGCATTCAAGCCTAGCAAATAAAATCAACATTTCCTGTTGTAGATAACCATTCCCATCATTTGTAATCATGGCCCGCCTTCGACGCCATGGCAACAGCTGGTTCTCAGTTTAAAGATGACAGAGCGGGTCGAGCAGTCGTCTGAACTCCACACGATCAACGTGAAATTCCGATAATTGCTGAACCATGCAGTCAGGCGTATGTTGCTCTCTGGGGTGATAAGCCGCCGAGAGGACTTCGTCAAACTCAGCCAAGTAAGAGAAAAAATGTAGTGTCTGATTACACTGATTTCTATGGCCTTCGCATTCGTTTACGTAAGACAATTGTAAGTATTTTTAGTTTTTATTCGAGAATCGATCTCAGTCCTGAAGTATATCTTCATCCAAAATATGCAGCTATTAGTACAATACACTTCTTTACACAGTTTTATATGGTATAAGATACAAAAAAAAAACTAATTACTGCGTACAATGTACTGCTATTCTTTTATACATATGGATATAACAAATTACTAATGTTGTGGCTTTTAAAGTGTTTTTTTTTTTTAATTTATACATTCCCAGCATTAAAACTATATTTCATTAAATATTCCGTTACGTTGTGAGACAATATATTTCATAATTTAGTAATAAACTAACTGAAAATTTTGCCAGCCTCCTTATGACAGATATCTTATTGACAGTTTTATTTTTGGCGTAAGAATATAAATGATTCTTAAACACCCAGTCTCTTAAAATGCTTACTTATCACCCTCGACTACTTTTAAAATATTGCACAAGGTACGCCTCGGTAACAGCAAAATGATGTTATATATATATATATATATATATATATATATATATATATATATATATATATATATATATATATATATACATACAAACATACATACATACATACATACATACATACATACATACATACATACATACATACATATAACATCCTATACAAAACTTTTCCAACGAAAACTATTAGGACTTTTTCACATTTCATGTAGCGACTACAATTAACGAAGTTTCCATTCAACGGTAATGTAGGCTACGTTTTCTTTGCACCAAAATATTTTATTATATCTGCTTTCCTTTTAAAATTAAATTTTATTCAAGATTGTACTCAAGTGGGCAAAACAATACTCAAAAATCTTATTCAAAATGTTAACATCATATTAATAGTTATTGATTGAGACTTTAATAGGAATTTGAATGACTAATTACACGACTACTATTTAATACAGTCATAAGCTGTCAAAACGAATCACGTCATCTAATTTAGGGAGAAAAGAATAAAATCTACTAGGAATTTACTCTTATGCGGATTTGATGACACCCCATTTATTCTAAGTCGGACTCTTACATTTATTGATTATATAATTTTACGTACTGTTAAGGTACTAATTAATCAGTAGGTTTCGAAATATGTGCTAAAATAGTGATATTTAATAATGCCGTAACATATTTCTAAATTGTTACGTGTACTGAGGTTTTAAATCGTTTAACTACCTTCTGCAGTGTGCATTTAATGTAATGTACTTAAAGCTATTTCAGTTACAGATACTACAGGTAAAAAAAAATATCTTTCTTAGTGGATAGTAATACATATAAGGAATTTTATCACAGGGGTCGAAATTATAAATAAATTAACAAATTTGTTTATTTCAATTTAGTAAATTTGTATAGGCTTCTCCCTTAAAGCATTTAGTGCCACTTATTAATATTTAATACTTTAATAATATATAACATCTGTCTCAATAAATAGTATTCGAAATAAGAACTATAACCGTAGCGGATGAAATCATAAATATTTCGACACATTAATTAATTTCAAGCTCAGGAAGTTTAGTGCAGGCTTTTCTAATCACGCCTGAAAGTTTAATACGTCAAAGTCACCCCCAATGTTTATTTTTATTTTTAACAGTGTCAAGAATAAATCTGTCTTCATATGAGACACGATTCAAATTAGAGTAGCAATTGAAAACTATTGCAAATATATAACATGAAATTTATTCTAGCGACTCTATGTTGCACTGGATATTCTACGAATGGTTTTACCAAGTGTTTCAGACAATTAATAATCATTTTTAATTCGTCTTACCAAAAAAAAGCAGAAATTATTTTAGGCCTTAAACATGCTGTGGTTGCTTGACAATTAGTTTTATACATTGTAGTAAATTTCGTCGAATTGTATATACAAAAAAGTATTCTCTTAACAAAATTGGCTCCTGCCTTTCATAAAATTTATAGATTACAATTAGAAATATATTGTGTGTGATATTTTACAGATAAAATAACGTTAATTAATTTATTTTTTAAATGTTTTATGTCTGCTTTTAACACAATCTATTATGAAAATACTATTGAATTACTTCTATGGTCTCATTATATTATCTGTTTTTTATGTACGTGGTAATCACGTACATGTAAATATATGTAAAGAGAGAGAAAGAGAAAATGGTATAAATACAGCGAAGTAAAATCTAAACTTTCGCGTTGACAGCAGGCAACAAATTAAATTACTGGGTTTTTAATTACAGTTCCGTTTTGCATTCCTTTGCTGGAAATACCGCGCTCTTTTATTTCTTAGCGTTCACAAAGGAGTGAAACTGAAAATTCCATTTCGCCAACGTCATGTTACGAATAAAAAACGTGCATAAAATATTCCCAAATTTATTACACAACAGGTAGGGAACCTTCGCTGGTCTATATTCTTTTTTAAATATTCTTGTCTTATTTGGAAACAAACTACTATACTAAATGTAAATTACTTGAGCTTTTTTAAATTTGAATCGACATTGGTGGCATTTCGTAACGTAAATAAAAAATTGAGGTAATTGAATTTTTCAGATATACTCTAAGTCAGAAACTTATACTTTACTATTACATGTTTGACTTGACAATGATTGTCTTAAAACTAAATTAGGAACTGCAAGCCAGTACTAAAGCTGAAAGTAATTCTTAGTGCTATCGTGTGCCATATGCTGGTACGGTTAGTATCAAGTGGAAAATCTACTGTGGCCAGCGCGTGTATAGGACTGAGTCTACGCTACTGCCAGGCAAATAAGCAAAATTTACGCACCTCTAACTATTGTGCACGGAACATTGAATGTTTCAGCATTATGTCTGTCCTGGAAATTCCCTCACATTTGATGGATTAAAAGCCAATAGGTATGTCTTATTTTCAAGAATATGGGAAATAATACATCATTTTCGAACAATTACCAAATTACATAAATGGGAGATACAAGGTGAAACTTTGTGAACTCTAACTAAAACATAGCATGTTAAAAATTTGCATTCTACGTTTGGGAAACAAGTACTGTTTTAGTTTGTTAGTATTATACATGCATGCTTCGTTAATCATGTTATAGAGATATAAAATATATGTATCGTGTCTTTTAAGTAAAATCTTCTAAAGAATTTACTTGATTTCTTCTTTTTTGCTTCGCTGCGACGTTTCTAAAGTTAATTTTTATGGGCTCTAATGATTAACGTGTCATACAAACTGATACAAAATAAAGAAATATTTTGGACATAATACGCCAATGCAGCAATGGCATACGTCCGAAATACTCCTATAGTTCGTAACTTGTTCGCCTTGCAAAAAACTTTCAAAAATAACATATAAAATGATGTTACAAAATGTTTGAAAAAGCTGTGATACTTATTTTGTGTAAATTGTTATCATGTTTTGCTTTCTCTATGAGACTCAACAAAGACTGGCTTGCTCAAAATTTAATTAACATTTACCAATGCATGCAGAGAAAGACATTACATTAAGTTTAACATCCATTACCTAAGTCAATCACAGAATATTATGGGAAATTTAATAGTGGATTCGTTTACAGAAAAGGAAAAAAAATGCTCAAAACATTTACATGAGATAATACTAAGAAATAAATAATATTGTAATACAAGAGAAAACTAAATGTAATAGTTTGTTGCTGTCGACAAGATTGAAGAATATGAACGCTCAAAAGGAAACCATATATTGTCCTGGATTTAAGAATAAAAATAGAGGAATTACCAACTAACTAGCTCCGGCAAATGTACCGAGAACCATGCGAGAGAGTCGTGCCTTAGTACAGATATCATATAAATTGTCTCTCCAAAACTATATCCTTTCGTTCTTGTACTGATATGCAGGCTGACTCTGTCGCTATTGAAAGAAGTCACAGTACCGTGAACAATCTTCTACTGCAGCACTTAAGGTCCTTGTCGTCCGCTCGTCCCAGTTCTCCATCACTAGGATAGACCTCTGAATCTCGAACTATCCTGGTCGTGGGTATAAAATCGGGCCTTTCTAGGATCGTGATATAGCATAGCTAGTCTTCCCCGTGTCCATTCCAGAATTTTTTTTTCAAACGTTCCTACCACATAATACTCCAAAGCACTCACAACAAAATCTCCTAGCTAACCGTCTGCACCTACAATCGATACTACAGGTAGGATATTTCCAAGCAAAAACTATATAGCGAATATGTCAACAGCCATATTAGATTTAAATACAATTATGTACGTTATTTACTAACCAAATATTAACATAATATAAGAACTATAGCGAGGTATTCAAAGTTAAAGTTAAAATTACGTCTGTAATATAGGCAAGTTCACTAGATATATTACAAAGCAATAATTTTTCTATGTCCAAAACACATATTCGTTTGCAGAACAGGGGTAACTTTCAACCATTCTGCGTGATTACCTTGGTGTAGTTTTGTGAGAAGTTTGTGACTTCAAACTAGTCGTGTTAAATGTTAATTTAAAATAGCTGATTAATGTCGTTTATACTAAATGCATCTAAACAAATATTCTACGTCAAGCAAATTAAGGAATGCAGGTAAAGTTTGCATCCAGGTACTAGAATATTGTTAAAATATTTGCTTGGAAAATCTAATTAATGCAACCCATTCTGTCGTATTCTAAATTTACACTTTACGGTACATTAACACGATATAAAGCCGAAGTAGTATTTATTTCGATTATTGCTTACTTTCCGCGTTTATGACCTTGTGTTGGGTGTAATTTAAAAATTTAATTTCAAATTTCACAAATGCTATGAGACAAAAACATTCAAAACTGTAGTTATGTAATAAATGCGTTTCCAACGGAATTTTCCATGGTAGTCAATTAGTTATTTTGTCTGAGTAAACGTTAATTTTGGGTAAGGTTAGAAAAGGCAAGCCTTATTTTAACACAACCACATATTCACTGCATTTTTCATATTTTTTTTAGGACTTGACTCCTACGATATCTTGAAAATTTGTCTTAAAATTTTGTGAAGTTAATGTGACCTTTAGCAGGGTTTCCTACGCATAATATTCTTCGCACATAAGGTTGGGTAATCATTACAGTAAAAAAAAACAGGAAAGACGTTGTTAAATTAGCTATTGGTTACACATGGAGATCGTACTGATGGTTTATGGTAGTTATCTTTGTCGTAGTTCTTAATTATTTACGTTCATATGTAATACAGTGTCTGCCATTTACTAGTATGAGAACTGCTTAGAGAACTTTGTTAATGATCTCAAACCGACAGAAGCGTAGCACGTAACAGCTTGTCGAGAGAATGCGATTGTGGAAATAAGCACCAGGCAGATGAGACTGCTGAATAAAGGAACTGAGAGATGGAGAGAGAGAGAGGGAAACACAATGTAACACTCAGCTTCTGTACACCACATCCTCACTTCCCACAGGTATTAATCCTGTCACGAACATTTGCACTACGTGCCGTGTATAGAGTCAGATAGTGATGTTTCTGAACAATCCAGTAACAAACACATACTACCTACCATTTTGCACGTACATTGCGAAAGCGCATATTATTTCGATACAACGCAACTGTTTGACTAAAATATATAATCTAATTATATCATTTCATAAGTCCACGTAAAATTATATTGTGATACTGATATTTTCGTTTTGCTGCAGTACTACAGTTTATTTAGAGAAACTTATAATATTAAAATTTCCGCGTTCTGTCCACGAACAAGCCGAAAAATATTACTGATATATCCAGAGAAACTATTCGTAAGATTAAATTAACTCTAAACATAAAATAATACTAAGAACTAAAACGTGTGGCATCTAGGCTTTACGCCTCGTCGACTTGAATGTCATTTTAATTGGTAGCACACAACTTGATGGTGTTTATTAAGAAACCGTCTCAGCATTCGCATGGAACTATTACTTGAAATATGGAAGACCGAATTCAGTTTGGCCGAAGCCTGGAATCGTACCAGCTTCCTTCCGAATGGGAGTAATAACAGCATTAGTTAAGGATAGCTATCTCAGTGACAGCAATGTTGGATGACAAAGAATTCGTGTTTTGCAAACGGTACTACAAGTGTGATTTAGTACCGTCAAATGAGAAAATTAACATCACAACATGGTATGTGTTGAATTTACTTTTAGAATAATATATATTTTAAAGTGTAATTTACTTTACCAGAAAAAGAATTTAGGATACTAAACAAATTCACAGTCTCAACTGAATTATAACAAAACAATGGTTGGGTTTCATTTTTATATACAATTTTGAGAGTTTCGTTCTAATTTTATAAATAAACATTTTTCTACAAATGTTTATTTAATAAAGCAATACGTTTTCGTATCCTTTTCTCATACATACATTTTTTATTTGAAACGTACATTTATATTAAAGGACGCGTAAAATAAATTCGAATTCATTAACATTTGGCTTAAACCTAATTCTAGAGAAAAAATATATTTGTGACGGTGGCATTTGTAGATTACCAATTATTAGAGCCACGATTTTGTCGCGAAAAGATGTTTGCAACATTTTGTTTCAATGTCTCGCGTGCACGTCGGCATCTCTGCGTCACGGCTATTGGCAGCGCATCTTTGCTCAGACACGACGTCTCATTTGACTGCACATATAACAATATGGATATTGTGACGTAATACGTTTGTGATTTGTCAGTAGAACCTCAAGACAAGTCACAGTTAAAATGTCCAATCACTGACCGTGAAACAGAGTTGCGGATGTGGACATAAGGCTTTGAAACCAAATGTTGCAAACATGTTTTCGCCATAAAATCGTGGCTCTACCAATTATATTAATATATATGTTGGTATTTTTTTATTCTGTAGTAGAAAAGAGATATTTGACCAGAGCACTATACCGGGGTGAAAGGCTCCGGTGGGTACAACATTAGGTTAGCTGATAACAGCAGGGGAACGCAAGGACGTAGTAAACGGCAGTACCCTTAGAAAATCCGCAGGAAACAAATAACTTCCATCACGTTTGCCTCTTGTGAAAATCGGGAGCGCCCACACAAAATATCTAACATGTATCGCTTTTGTGGGATGTGATTGTTCTAATTACACCCTTACGTCCTTGTTATAGTGAGTACTTAGTACATTAACTGTCTAGTTTGCTAAATACCTGGCCGCTTTTGTCTTGCACAGCAATAGAGGCTTAATCGAGTAATATAAAGTATCTTTAGTTACTCAGCAAAGTAGAATCCAAGCTATCCTACGCTCTTAAAGAAATAGTACATATTATGATGACTACCACCTGAAACCTAATCCTGATAAAGCTTAATACCATGATCCATAATTTCTGCAGGTTTTCGAAAGCTAATTTATAATCCTAAATGAGAGCAGATATCGAAAAAAAAAAAACTGTTTCACAGTTTTGTTATAAACAACGCATACTACGTCAACCAATTTTTTCAAGGCAAAATTATCACATGGTTTGAGCTAATTATGCAAATAAGTAAATTCTCATTAATTAATTAATTAGCCATACATTTTATTCAGTGGGCCGCGGTGGCCGATTGGTTAGACCATTCTTCCCCTACCAAGGCGATCCGGGTTCGATTCCCGGCGGAGTTGGTCTCCGGATTTTCGCATGTGAGAATCGTGCCGGATGGTTTTCTCGGGGATCTTCCGTTACCTCTGCCCTTATAATTTCGATGCTGCTCCATACGCACCTCATATCACCACCTTACCAGCGCTAAAGAAGTCGCTGTTGTGCGCTGATCAAAAATCTCTCTACTATACAGTTAAAACAATATTTAGAACAAAACTGTGCACCAGTTTTTTATATTTAGAATTAAAAATAATTATCGTGGAAGCGGTAGAAATTATGGATCATGGCCTTAAATGTGTTATTCCACCTACGTAGGTAATAAGGAGGCAAGAAACAGCTTAACATCACCTGGATAGTATACAAAGTGAACCATTGTGTTCACCCAGAATACCTAGGTTTAAAATATGGTTTTGTTTGAAACATCAAACCACACTGAGCAGTCACCTAACAAAAGGTATGCAACGTAAACGCACAAACACCACATGAAGAGCGCAGCTTAGCGTCATACGCACATCCGCTCTTGCTCTGTGTTTCCCTGCTGTGGAGTTCGCCGCTACAGGCTGGAGGAACTTTGCACATGCTAATCAAATTCATGAGGCAGGCCGCATTGTCACACGGTGCCTAAGACCAAACTGAATCGGTCATTTGAGAAACCAAACAGGTCAATAACTGCAATGTTCCCAGGAGACACAAAAACATATTACACAATGTAGGCTTTCTCATTTGAACCGCGATTTTCTACTCACATTTCATATGCTCAAAGATGCGGACATACGGCGTTTTTATGTGTACCCGTTGTGAATGACGACGAAGAAATAATTTTGGACTTTCAGCTGCGGGTATATGAATGCGACACAGTTGATCTTTGGTCAGTTGTACCTGAGTACGACTAGCCTCCGATCCCCTGTGGTGAGCTTGAGAGCTGATATTTCTCTTGTGTTCGTCCTGTCATTTTCATTGACCATACGTAATTTTATATAATTTTCTCTTGAATTTCCTTCACTCAGTAATTCTCACACGAGTAAATTATTTAACCAGTTAAATAATTTACTCTTTTGATATCACAGCATACCTAACAGTGAATTTAATTAGAAAATATCAATTTGAATAACTCAACTAGAATAACAATTCACAGTCGCACACACAGCAGGTTAATATAACATTTTAAATAGTACATGCAGTAATGATATCAGCATTAATTATAAACAGCATTAAAAAGTACATCCCCTTCCATATACCATAAATTATAATAATTTGTTTCGAGCAGACTAATTTCGGACACTAAGTTAGAAATTTTGTGACGGTAAGATGTTGGGAGAGTTTTAATATATTTTATAAGTAATATAATTAAATTTATATGTGTAGTAATCGAATACATATATGTTAATTTTCTTTCTAAACAAAGTTTTATAAAATCCTAGTACATGAAATAAGACCAGAATTTTAAGTTGCAGGTCACCAGACACTGCAACCCAGATCCAGATCCAGATCCAAGCCAACAGATCACTGACCTATATTTATCTGACAAGAGCCAGTGGAAACAATGCAGTGCTGCCAACATTTACCTGAGTCAGCAGCCATTTCCTACCACAACATTCTGCTAGGTTCTAACCGCTAATACCAAGTTCTCTCACTCCATGTATTATTTATACTTTTCCCAGGTAACACCAGCAGTTATATACTGTCGTACAAACACTTAACACATTACAGTCGATCGTTACACAAAAACAATTACACATATAGCGCAATACAAACATGAGACATATTTTTCTTCGATAATTTTTTCAAACTTCTGTGAAAACAGTACATTAAGAAACGTTAGACAAAAAATTATTCTATACAAGGTATTATATTTATTGTAAAATATCAGGCGTATCATGAATAATTTATTTTATTGGAAATTATATATTAATATTCATAAGTGTTCTGTTATTTATTATTTACATGTATTCAGTCAGAAATAAAACATTGTGCTTAATACAACTACCTCAGCATTTGGTTTGAAGTCAACGTGAGTTTTAAAGCTAGTTACCGATTGTTGAGTAGAAACTTTACTAAACAGCCACTCCCCTTCTATCAAAATTATGTAGTATAATTTTGTAGTATTCTATAAACTAATATTTGAAGAGTAAAACCACCGTAATAAGATTAACATATTTCATTTACCCGTAACCCTCATCATTAACTTAACCACTTAACTAGTTTCAGTGTATAGGGCCTACCTCTGACTACAGCCAACCAACTACTAAAATTCATGTGTAAAATACATTTTCCAAAAACCTCCATTAGCTGTAAATAACCTTAATTCCTTGAGTTAGTTTTATTTTGTGTAAGCATAAGAAAAGAATTAGGACGTACTTTATGCAAAAAATAATTTTAACATACTTTTTTGCTATAAAAATGCATCTAAAGTGACGACTATATTATTCTTTTCATAATTTAATTACGAGACACTCACTGCCGTAAAGTTGATGTTACATCCGTCACGTTCTCGTTCATTACGTTAATTTGCGGTAGTTCTTCGCCAGTTCGTAGACATCGCTAGAAAAATTGTTTAAGAACAGCTAAACTATTTCATTGGTTGTATGTTCGTTATGATTGACAGTCAAAGTTACTTGATTCGTGCTTACGTTGTCTACAAAAACGGAAAAGTCAAAAGATACTTTATCTAATCTTAATAAATAGCATTAAGTGTCCTGACTGACACACTCACTCACTCACTCACTCATTAACTCACAACCCAAACCGCTGGACCTAGAACCATGAAATTTTGAGGGAAGCTTCCCCTTGCCCCGCAGGCACCCAGTAAGAATGGATTTTTCGAAATTCTATAATTAAGGGTGTTAAAGGGGGAGAAATGTGTTTTCAATCGCATTAACCGGGAAAGCTATCATATTATTTTAACTTCAAAATATTGCCTAAACAAATGCATACTTCCGAATTTTTCGAGTTTGAGAAATTCGAAAATTAAGGGTGTGAAAAGCCACAAATGGGTATTTCATCAATCCGTGATTTCTCCTAAGCCATTTCAGATAGTTAGGTGATTTTTTTTCTTTAAAATAATGATTAAGTAAATATCTGAAAAGTGTTTTTTAGGATTTTTCGAAATTCGTCCTTGCAAGCTTTAAAAAAAAATAACGTGTTTTTAATTAATCCCACTTATCTCCTAACCAGTGGAAATATTGAAATGATTTTTGCTTTAAAATAAATCTTACGAAAATATAAAAAAAGTAATTTCAGGAATTTTCCAAATTTGTCCCTGGAAAATGTGAAAAAATAAATAAAATTTGTTTTCAAATAATCATCTGTGCCGCTTATACCCGTTGAGATACCGAGATAGATTTTTTGATAAGAATGAAGCTTATGTAAATATCTACAAATCAAAATCAGGATTTTATGAATTTCGAAAATTAAGGACGTGAATAGCAGTAAAATGTTACAGTCTCCCGAAAAATTAGAATTATCATGGAGAAATAATTCAAGTTATTTCTTTTTGCCAATCTACTCATAAAACAACTTCTTTGGACTGTAGCCTGTTCATACGAAAGAATTATCACGGCCTGCCTTTAAACATTCACTCAGGTATTGTAGAAAGATTTTGGTGTGGGAGGGGTGGGATTACAGATTCGTATCCCTTGCAAGAGTTTACGATTGGAATCACTATGACATCATAGTAGCATATTGCGTGTGCTCTTAACAATGAGCTAAGATAATCTATAGTTCACTGTTATTGAGTACACTAGCTGTTAAATGCCTTTATCACATAATATGTCGAGAGATATTTTTTGCATTACATAATCTCACGCGAGTAAAGCCGCAGCCGGGAAGCTATTTTATACATAAGTATAATTATTAGGAGTTTCAGATTTTCGCTAGAAGATTTGTGTAACAATTTGTTGCATCACTTTATGTGCACATTAGTGTGTCTGCTTTATGTTTATTGGTAGCGTGTATTTCTGCCAAGATGGATCTCATAATACTGCACCAACCAGAACAAGAATACTGCTACAGCACACATCTATGATTTTTGAGTAGAGCCTTAAAACGCTAAAAGTTTAACGTCCTGCCACATACCACGAAGCAACGCGCAGATGTTCACATAACACTTTTTATCAAACTTTCGCAGAAATTCTTTTCGCAAAGTTAAATGGCATTTATAAATTACCTAATATTTCCTTACTACAACATATTAAATAACTTGCAATGTAATTTTTTGCGCCAGAAAGTAAGCGTTATTTAAGATTACAAAAATGTTATGACATCTTATTTTTGAAAAAAAAAATCGATCAGTTATGTTTGTAAGTTCTTCAAGGTTGTAAATATAGTTTAACTTATGTAAAACAGTGTTTTATGCGCAAATATTACAGAAAAAACAATGTAGACTTTGTCACTTATAAAATCAAAATTAATAATAGAAAAATAATTACATTAATGTATTAAAGTATCATTCCCTAATATAATTGGACTGTTTATTGGCAATAATGAGATAAGTGCTCTTAAATGCGGGGCGATTCTCATCTGTATTACTACAATTTCTCCGCGCAGCTGTCGCCTTCCATTGTTGTTGATGTTGAACGAAGGCCAAGACAAGCAATTTGTCCGGGGAAAGACAGTAGCGAGCCACGTGCTTTGTATTAAGTGAACACGGCGAAGACTCTCAGCTGTGAACGTAAACTAATTAGACCCGGCTGCACCAGCACCTCCACTGAATGTGAAATTGGTCTGCAGAGAACTCGCACTTCTACAGAGAACTATTTTGTAAGGTTGCCACCTGGGTGGACGGATTTGCGCGTTAAGGCCTAGAACTGTGGACGCAGTAAGGACGACACAACACAGTGATCACGCCTTCCCTTGACATTTAGGTCGGGGACGGCCAAACCGATATGCACGCGGGCCAAACACTCGCCTGCCAATGAATTTTGAATGGCCCTCACTGTAAAAAAACTTCATCAAATGTTTAGTAAGTAATTAACTTAAACGCAGTATGGGGCAGTTGCCATACTTCCGCCTTGTAAATATGCAAACTTTTACACTTGTTACAATACAAGTCTGGCAACTTCAGTATATATTTGACTGTTTTATAAAACGTTTAGGAGTGCTACCACGGATGTCTGGGAAACAATTCTACCATACCTACTTTCCTAGCGATCTTATACGCACGTGTGGAATCATTTGCAGTATATTTCTTTCCTAATTACTGTAGAGAAGTGTTTGCACTTCAAGAGAATAATGAACCGAGACTACATGGGAAATAAATATTCTATAAAATGACTCTCAATAATAATAATGTAATAAATTACATAAATGTCGAGATAATAATTAGTAATCAATGTTATAGTTATTTACCGTGGCCCATGACATGATCTGGTTCAACTTTTCGGCCATAACTACGAAAAGGTTGGCAGCTCCTGCTCTAGGTGCTAGTCACTGAACTGGCATGCAACCTTCTCACCTACAACTCGACTCTATGACAAATCCAATATTAACCCTACCATTCTACGACGAAATATCAACGACGAATGTGTACTTTAAAAAATTTTGCGCCAATATCTTCATACTTGAAAAGGTCCACAAAACGCATTTTCTCCATATTTGGCAGTGTCACAATAAACTTTTAAAGAGTTGTGTGTACCGGTTAAAAATGTCCGCGTTTGACGCGTGGGTACAGCGGAGCGATATTAGCCAGAGCACCACTCTCGACGTTAGGCACATGGCCTCTATTCGCAGCGATGTTTTCGTACAACTCCGAGACTTAAAAGAAGTGACCCTAAAATTTTGTTTTTGCATAGTATGAAGTAAAGACCAGTGCACGTCCTTATGTCGCAATTTACGGATTCTGGTAATATTTTCGGTGTTATAGCAGTCTAAAAAACCGTTGTTAGCTATTTTCAGAGGTTCCAAAATCATGATTCTAACAAGCATGATACTGATTTATTAAAACGTGGCATCTATAGTTTTAAGTGGGAGTTATTATCATATATAACAATAAGAATAAGTTTAATGGTTTCGCGTAAAAACGTTTTCGTGTGACACGCCACAACACCATCCAACGGGTAAGTACACAGTCCTCATAAGATATATGGACAACTTGGAATTGGTATCCACGTATGTAACGTTCGTTGAATGTAATCCCTTAGAAGGCATCACTTACGCATGCATAGCAGTTTTGTAATAATTTTGTAACGGTCGAAGCTCTGCAGACTGCTTATGTGTTGCACTTTAAGATTTTGAAGTATTTGACATAGTTTCCCGAACGCCATGGCAAGGTCATCCAAGGAAAACTATTAATGTATGAACCAATGAGTCATCATTATGTCGTCTAATCTTGGGCCTATGACGCATGGCCAATTTATGAAATTGTGTAGTCCATGATAGTAAAAATCTGATCCCTCCCCCTCCCAAATTCCATTTTTATACGCAGTGTTATGTGCGGCTGTATGTTCTCATAAAGTACTGTCATGTCGTCTGTGTTGCCATAGTTCTGACCTTGGCAATCCTTGATATCAATTGAGGCGTGCAAAGCAGAAGTGGTGTAAGTCCAAAATTGGCAGAAATAGGATAGTTGTATATAAGTCCACAACATGTCATTCTATCTTCGGTGCCAGAGTTAAGTAAGTCCATAGTTCACAAATTACCGTGTATGGTGAAGCACTTTACTGCTGCTGTGACAATGTCCTACCATTTTTCAGTGCAGTAGTGAAATACATCCATGGTATTGTGAAATATGTGGTTGAGCAGTCGAGTGTTACTTATGTTTGTATCATTCACAAAAACACACCTATTTTGTTTATTCAAACTTGATATTTTACGTTTTTACAAACGACTGTTTTTTTCTCCTATCAAAGATTTTGGACTTACACAAATCTTCTCTGCACGCCTCAATTGACTTCTTTACATGCACTTTGACTTAGAGTATATTTTACAGTAAACATCACGGTTTAACAGAAGCGTTAAAAATCCCCATTCATTTCATATTATAAATAATTGATATTTTTAATTGAAATGTGATGCTCCCCAGAATGCGAAGCCAAGGGCAAATGCCTATTTGCATCCCTCCCCCCCCCCTACTTTTGGACTAGGCCCTGATGTGACGTCGTTGTAGTAAATGTGTCTTGTGTGTGTTCCTTTCTTCGTCATAATAATTATCTGTGCTGTTATAAACTTTGATTTCATTTGTTGCAATATCGTTTTATAGCTATGTCTTTCTGTTTAATGTTGTTATTTAACACAATTACTTATAGGATTTTTCACGCCTTATGTATGTGTTAATCGCAGCTAAATTCTTCAAATTTTATATAATTTTATCAAACTTATGGTTTTCTGTGACGATCATGGGCTCCAATTACTTAGTAAAAATATTTCATTTGAGCATATTCTCTCTCTGGCTTTTCATTTGAGCATATTCTCTCTCTGGCTTGGAATCGTTTTAACAAGAGTTGCAGCAACACATCGCTCTGACTAAATTCTTTCCGAGCACGGTCAGATTTCTAGGGGTTACGCGTGGTCAGAAGTTGTTTAGATTGCAATTGGACTAAACTGGTTTCACAAATGCATCAGAACAACTTAGTAGTTAATCTGTGATTAGCTGTCATTGAATAGTTGAGCGTCAATTAAATATTTCTATGGGCAGCTGATTTTCGTGAAAAATTTTTGCACCACTTTGCCTTACGCGCACATCTACCAGTCTGCTTTCTGGTTATTGGCAGTGAATCATTGCATAGAGGCCTCGCATCTTTAACATCATCAGTCAGACAAGGTAACTGCGACACTGCACGTCTCTGATTAGTGGATGGAACACCAATACCCTGGAAGTTAAAAACAACCAATCAGTGATCACGAAGCAGATCTGCAGGCATCCTTGTAAGGCACTGAAACAATGTGGTGGAAAAATCTTTTCGTGAAAATCAGGGATCTTTAAATATTTTGCATGTAAATGGCAGGCATTGAAGATTCGGTTCGCAGCGTGAATTAAATGAAAACATAAATTAATGTATCTTACACAGCAAAATAAAATTGTACATTTACATGGAATATCTTGTAAACCAATATCAGAAAATTATCAGTCAGATGTAAAAATAAGCTGTCACAAATCATTTAAAGTGGTTACAAATATCGTAAATACCTTTGGGAACCAGTAAAATAAGTGATAATGAGCGAATTTTTCGAATTGAAACAAAATAAACCTAAGAGAGAGGTCACAGCTTGTAAAACGTTTTGTACTTTTATAAAAAAAATTGTTCAAAAAATATTTTTAGTAATACTATAAACAAGTGTTGTAAGATGAACCAGATATCAGCTGTAAATACACAAAAATTTTAGTAGAATTTTAAAAACGTTTGTAAATATACTAAGGAATTTGTCAAAGTACAAGTTTTTGTAGATTTTACAAAGAAATATTGTAGTACGGATCGAAATATATCTGAACATTTTCCATTGCCTTGCTGATAGTAAACAAAAATTCTTCGTGAAAACTGCTATCGTGGAAAATACACAAAAAATCAAGCTGTGAGACGCATTCGTATGAGTGTTACGTTTTTTGTCTGTTTTTGTGTCAATTTTTTTTGTAGTCTATGGGCGTCACCATTTTTAATATTATACGCTTATTCATTTGCAACGTAAAACATACTGCGTGTATAGGGTTTTGTGCAGGTTTCTTCGCATTGAGTCATAGTACTTCAGTTAAAGTTATTCCGTCATTTTTTGCCCCTAGCATTATGTATAGACACACACATAGGCAGTGATGAAAACATACCGCCGAAATTTCGAATTAATCAGTGAGTGGCGGGCAAGGAGATTACTAACTGTCATTCAGACATGTTAACACGCAAGTAAAGTACGAGAAGATGCTCAGATGCTGTTGACGTAGGACGAAGCAATATTCCTGGGAGATGTGGTGTTTGTTAACGTGACCCACATAACCCACACTAACATCTCGAACTGGCCTTGGCTGAGGATTATCCCGACGGCTCAATACCAGCCACATCAGCTGGGTCACGCAGACGAGGCAGTGAAGTTTCCTCTCATTCAGTCACTTCAACGCTACACCGCATGACGTCCTCTTAATGCTGAGTTACAATGGAAAACATCATTTGCACAGTATTAAATACCAACTACTTCCATCTTGCTAACTACAACCATGCGTAGGGATAAACACGTACACAAGGTAAGTTTTAGCATCAGAAAAAAATTAATCATATTCATTTTCTGCCTCATACTAACACTGTGAAAAACGTTAGGTCAAACAGAAAGCGATACTACATTGTCGTACAGGAGACTATATTAGCATAGAGTAAAGAGTCTGCGTTGTACTTGAAAGTACAGAAAAAAAAAACAACTGTCATATTTCTTTATGAAGAGAGAAAATGTTGCAGATTTTTGAACGGAAAAAATTTGCCTCATTGTAAACGAATTAAGTTCAGGTTAATTAAAATATGCCGTGATATTATTTAAAACTGTAAACATAAGGTATTATTTAG
The DNA here is from genome assembly GCA_003012365.1 of Medauroidea extradentata. NCBI lineage: Eukaryota > Metazoa > Arthropoda > Insecta > Phasmatodea > Phasmatidae > Medauroidea > Medauroidea extradentata. The sequence continues at coordinate 80,473 of PNEQ01077875.1, forward strand.
TTTTCTACATGTTATCAAATACATCAACAGAAATTTCTTCTCGACAGTTTCAATAAAATTCTTACATCGTATTACAACGCGTATTGCGGTTGTAACAAGCCCTCGGCGCTTGTGTTATGTTTATAATATTCTAAACACAATAACAATGATATTCATTTTGCTCTAGGCTTCACAAGTTAAACTCTTACATGATTTAAAGTAAATATTATTTACATCTGACTCCATTCTTTTGAAGCATATTTCCCGTACGAACAGAAATGCGGAGAAACTAAAAATAAATTAATAAATACGTAAGTTACTGCATGAACCACAGGTTAGGTACACCATTGTTTGTTCAAAACACAAGCAACAGAGTTTTAAAAACTCTGACAACGAGTGAATATAATTTAGCAATTGAGTGTTAGGTTAGTAATATGTGGTTCATAAATAAACACTAAAGCAGTTATGTAAATTCGAAAGATGTTAAAATCCAACAGAGGGAACCAATAATAACCCTGGAAGGCAACAAGAAACCAATATCGTGACACTGCCTCTGTGGTAAAACTAATGCAGTAGACAATAAACGTAGATCTTATAATGATAAAATAATCGTGTAATCAAACTCGTGAAATATTATGTAATACTACCAACATAAATTAGCCAAGAAAATAAATTTCATGAAGTTCTGAGGAAGTATTTTGCAAACATTATACGTTTCTGGTGAATACGGTGCACTAAAATTTTTGTTTATTTAATTCTGCCGAACCAAATTACGCTTTAAGAATTCTAAGATATTTTTGACGAATACTTGCTGATGTAGTACACTGGGCAATTGTATGATTGTTAAAAATGTTTTATTCCACACCAACATGAATGTTTTAATATTTATAAATATTTATTCATATGTAAAAGTCCTCTTGAAATATCTGCACAGTGCATAACGGCGTTTGTAGTACCAGTGCCGCCATAACTTCCAGGACTTAACAGACGTTCCGGAACTCACGCGCAACTAAGTTGTTGAACTTAGCTTTACCGATAACAAGTTACACGTGATGGTTATGGCTGAGATGGCTTACCTCAAACAAAGTTACAACGAGTTCGTCCTCTGGTGCTATTGTCTCCGCTGAAATGTTTCCATTGGCAGATTGCAAATGATAACCAAACCCAGGATTTTCCTTGATTACTGTTACTTTCTTAGAAGTGGCACCACATAAATTAACGCGTGTTATGTCTTTCCCGTGAATTTAGTATATAAACATGAGAAGATAAGAGACTGTTGTGATATGGAACTAAATATATACACTCTAAAAAAATTTTGTAAAATTTACAAGGATATTCTTTGTTTTTTTTACAAGTCCTTGTAAAAGTACAAAAATATCCTTGCAAAATCATTAGTTTATGAAGTTACAAAGGTAAACTTTGTAATACTACAAAGGAATTCCTTGCACCTATACCGACAGCCGACAGTTCCTGCACTGTAAATTATTTTGTACAAAATGACAAGGCACTTCTTCATTTATAACGTTTGCAAAAAAAAACTTAGAAAAAAATGTGTAGCCTGCAAAAAATCGTAAGTTCGCCGCAAATTACTTATGCAAAGATCACAACCTCTGAAAATTATTTTTCTGGATTAAAGAGTATTTTTTTTGCGTGATTTAAAAGAAAGAATTATAACTGATCTTCACATTGAATGTATACAAATAAATAAAGACGGAGTGATATGTAAGTCACAGTGGTCTAGGGTTTTCAGCGTGGGGTTAGTGGTTCAAAAAGTAGCACCTCAGGAAATGTTTCTTATTGTTTCAAAATAATCTCTTGTATACGTCCTTTATTCAAAAGGTATTTGATAAATAAGTTCAATGTTATTTATGAAGTACAATGAACATTTAAATTAATTTTTTTCCTTATTGAAAGTACAGCTACAAGGCTAGTCCTTGTATTTTACAAACATTTACTTTGCATTTTATTACAAGGATAACCATTGTAGTTTTACAAGGAATTTCTTTGGCAACTGGGTTTCCAAGGCTTTTCTTTGTAAAAGTACAAAAATTTGTTTACAGTGTATAGTGTAATTCCCAATATACACATCACTGGAAATATTACAACTACTAGGAGTTATTTCAAAATGACGCATAGCTTAGCTCGATGCCGAGGCTTAATATAATATCACAATTGCAAAAAAAAAAAATAATAATAATTGCCGAAACTGTTAGATATTCAGATATATCAACCTGAGTGATAACTCTCTGTGGTTTGCCGTGCCGTCACTGATGATTGTCACTTGAATTATAATTTTTTTACCAACAGGTGAGAAACAAATATATTAATTTTTTTTTTTTACATTTCAGAACAGAAACAGTACATCCTCGGGTTATTCTAAGAACGAAATATTTCATCTAGGTAATATTCGCGATGTGAAAGGCCTTCAATATGAGCAGCATTAACGCCACGTTTTCCTATTTATGCTGTTTTTGCGAGTTTAATTTTTTAAATCTTATAAGGTACCAGAAACCGAAAAACCGTTACATAGAAATATTGTAAATGGTTTGTACTATGTATAGCATATTTTATTTCAAACCATTCGTTTATATTAATTTACCTAATTACCGACTTAAATAATTTTCTTAAAATCAATAACTAGCCGAAATTAAGAAAAAAACTATTATTTACAAACAAAATTTACTACATAATTTACAAAATTTCTATGGAACGGTATTGTGATACCTGTTCTCTTCCAGGATCCAAAAAAATAAATGTTTCTAAATCAGCGTAAATAGGGATCCGTGGCCTTAAGATGACGTATACGTTCTGCAGATGCAAAACGTGGATGTGTTCCGATGCAAGTGGTACTTAGCGATGGCCATAAATAGGGAACGGAAACATTCAGGAGTTAAATGACCTGCATGTTAGAATCCATTGTCTATTAGCCGTTACTCACTAGAACACCAGGCACTGGACGAATAGACAGGGCATGTGTATGCACACAAAAGTTAATTATGACATGGAGGTTATTGAACTTGCCAACATTTTCCTTTTCCTAACAATACATAACTCTGTAAAATATATGTAATCTTTAGACTGTAAAGATCAGGTACACACAGTATACGACGATGGAAGTGTCTATCTAGCTTCTTTAAACCCGCATAATTTCATTCGTTGTGTCTAGCGTTTACGTTAAGTGCGTTCATGCGGAACATAATAATAATTTAATATTTTCATGAAGGTGTGTTTAGAGAGTTTTACGGCCCTTTTTCAACGAGGACTTACAGCCGATGAACGTGAAATGAGATGAAGGGATAAAACAACGCTAATGCCCGAGCCAGGATTCAAACCCACGACCTCTTGCTCCACAAACCGGTATCTAACAACTACGCTATGGAGACCGGCTACATTCATGAAATGTCGTTAGTTTTGTAGACGGTACTTCTCAGTAATGTTTTGTCTTACGAAATAAGTTTAACTCGCATATTTTTCTCATAATGGTACGTCACAGTTAAAATTTTCACGTTTCGCTGCCAAGCAAATATTTAAAACCAATTTAAGTACCCAAATAAAATAATTCGCAGATAAATAACATGCCGTTGGCTACCTAACCACAAATTTATAAGCTCACAATGATATATTTTTAATTGTTAAGTAAATCCTAAAATACGGGAAAATAGTTGAAAATTCAAAACATTGTTGAGTTACAAATATAGTTCATTATGAGTGTTTCCTAACATTTCATTACGTCTATAGCGCCTTATTATGTAAGTGACGTGACTTTCACGATTTGCACGGTAGCGTAGCATTTACGTTATCACTTTGACTCCCAGTAATAAGAAAACTACGCAAGTTTAAATTGTTCAGTAAGGCGATTGTGTACCACAAGTCTCGTCAACAAAACTAATACAATTGTGTAGAAATGTAAAATGTTTATACGAAACGCACATGAACAACCTTAATGTCACGTGCTGCAAACATATAATCTCATATATTACTGCTTCTCCGGGCACTCGACTTCGCTTCACTATTGACTTTCTGTCACAATAGTGCGACTCAATAGTCAGCTAGCTACAAGCGGGCGGCTCTAGACTTAGTCAAGAAACGTCACAAAGGCGTTATATTAAAACTGTACGTTACGGTTTTGGTTTCAAAACTAAGTTAATATTCTGGTTTTTAAAACTTGTGTATATCTGCAGCTTTGCTTTATTGTAGGTTATTGGATTCTTTAGGGCTCCGGTCTTTCATTTATTTCAAATAATTTTAAATAACTGGAATATTTTTCAATTAAATGCTTTTAAAAATTTTGAGACTGTGTACAGTCATACGATACACAATTTTCCAGAGTATTTTTTTTTTTTTCAAAATAATGTACCGTTTGCCATCAAAAAATTATTTTGCTTCATTTTGGCTTATTTTCACAACGAAATATGTGACAGTTCAGGGGAAAAAATCTAAAATGTCATTTGGTGTATTGCAACAGAAAAATGCAGATACAAACAATTATATATTAGTGTTAAAACTATTGGAGTTAATTTATGATATATGATCTAATTTACGTTAAAAAATATTTTCGAAACCACTGGAAAACTAATGAGCTAGGTCTTAACTCCTACACATATTGATAAAATTTCAGACACCGTAAATGTATTTTGTCGTTACTATTGTTACAGATATATACTAGCAGTCCCCCGCGGCTTTGCTCGCGAGTATTATTCGCATCTTCTGATAATATTTACTTTAATTAAAGAACCTATTTGTACTCAAGATTGGTACTTCAGTCATCAAATGTTAGAATGTCCAAGCGGCTAGTTGAACTAACTCTGCAGCAGGATAAGTAGCTAAAGCTGTCCACGGGAAAAGCAGTCTTAAGTTTGCCCCTGCCACTAACAGCGACTTCGCCTGGACCTTATTTATAACACTGCCAATTTGACGCTGTGGGGTAGTTACAGACACCTAAGGTAAGAGGTGAATCAATGAAAAACATATTATTTACCCTGTGTACATCCATTGGTGACGGTGCCCTCAATTACATATTTTCAACATATTCACTGGAACTTTATTGCTATTACAAAGTTTCAGTGGGAAAAGGTTTCACGGAAACGTATTTGGTACAGCAAACTTAATATTAGTGAGATGATATATCGTCGTTTTACTGCCAAAAGCTGCCCAGTCAAAATGAGATAAAATGATAAAAATGCTAGGAATATGTATATATTGTTCACGAACAATTGCCGAAGTTTTAAGTATTTTCGTCATTTCGTACTGTTGCGTCACAGTATAGAAACGTACCACATTTTTTTGTTAATATCTACAATTTAATAGTGTTTTTAAACAAAATAACATTAATGACTTAATCACTTATGTCAGTATACCGACGATATGTCAGCTGATATTGTAGAGGAACCTAAGTGTAAAACGAACTGCAATTTTACCCCTTTTAAACGACTACATGTAAATTGCACTAATTCGATCTGCCTTGTAGTTATTGTGTGTCAAAATTGAACCTTCGCACGTAGCTTTTAACGGAATTCGAGCCCAGAACCTGCCAGAATTTAGACCTGAGTAACAAACAACTGCGTCATGTAACGTCGAAATAATTCATGAAAATAAAATTTTACAAAAAAAAAAAAAAAAAAAAATCTGTGTCCTGGGCTCATAGAGGTTGTACAACACCACGACTCGATAGGTTACTGAAACTCCTGTATATGTTGTTTCTCGCTGCTCGTTCCTGCTTTTCGGATCGTCTGCCTTGAATATTGACCAATCTAGTTTTATTCTTAATGATCATGTTTCTTACAAAGAAAAAAACTACATACATATTTTTTTAAATATTTACGTAAGCATCACTCTGACGCGAACAATACCTCAATATCGCTACTTTTTAGATAGATATCGTGGGTTGATGGAAAACAAATTAGTGCTTTTTCACCCTTTTGGGTGTCGAATTTTGAAATATTTTAAATTTACATCTTAGACATTTGTATAAGTATCCAACTGAAGTGTAAATCACATCGCTAGCCCGTTCAGTCGAATCAAAATTGATCACTCACTAAAAAAACACATATCACCCCTGCACAGTATTGAGAAATCGAATTTCAAAAAATCTGAAAACAGTTTTGCGATAATTTCTGTAATCATCATCCTGAAGCAAAAATTAATTGTATATCTCGACGGGTTCGATAGATATCGAGGATTTATTTAAAACACGTTCAAGGTCTTTTCACCACTTAAGAGAGTAAATTTCGAAAATCCCTTGAATCACGTTTTAGAATACTTTATTAATGTCTCGTGGACGTAAAAAAACACATAACATTAGTCCGCTGGGTTCAATATATATCGACGATTAATTAAAAACGCTTTTCACCACTTTTCACCCCTTTTCACGTTCTTAGGTGGCGAATTTCGGAAATTCCTGAAATTACTTTTTAGGTATTTGAGTAAGCGTCCATCTTAAACAAAAATTACGTCTCTATATAAAAAACTATGGGATCGATATATATCGAATGTGAGTCGAAAACTCATATTACCCCATTTTTAACCAGTTTAGGGTCGAGTTCGGAAAATATATTTTAAATTGTACTTGGGATATTTACAAAAGCACCAATTTAAAGCAAAGAGTACTTCGATATCTCCATTAAATCGATAGATATGGAAGGATAATCGAAAACACATTTCACGTATTTTCACCCCTTTAAATAAAGAATTTCGAAACGATTTTGAGTCCAGTCATAGACATTTTGTAAAAGTAACCAATTAAAGTTAAAATCACGACGATAGCCAATTGTGTTTCAAAGATAAAGACGATTCATTAAAAACACATTTTGCCCCTTTTTACTGCTTGGGGGTCGAATTAAAAAAAAACCTAAAACTACTTTTTGGGTATTTACGTACGCAATATTTTGAAGTGAATATCAGCTCTCTATCCCGAAGGATTTGATAGATATCGATAGTTGATTGGAAACACATTTAAGGGCTTTTCACCTCCTTAAATGTTGAATTTCGAAAAATCCTTAAAATGGCTAATATGCATTATTACGAGTGTCCTATTAAAGTAAAAATCACGACGATTGACCGTCGGGTTCGAGCTCTATCGACGTTTCTTCGGAAACACATTTCACCCTGTTTTCACCCACTTAGAGGTCGAATTTCGAAAAATTCCGTCTTAGTGCTCGCCTATGACCTGAGGGGAACCCCCACAAAAAATTTCACGATTCTAGGTGCAGTGGTTTGGGCTGCAGTTTGATATGTCAGTCAGTCTGTCAGTCAATCAGTCAGCTTTCATTTATATATATATATATATATATATATATATATATATATATATATATATATATATATATATATATATTTCTGTAGCGAGTAATAAGCAACTCACTGAAACCTATATTAAGATGGTCGCCTGGTGAAGGGATGTTTGTGTGTGTGAGGGGAAAGCAGTGAGGCGCTATAAGAGACGCTGGTCGCTACAGTATTGTAATATCGCCACTACGCCCAAAGGCGTAAACGCGCAGGCATTGTCCCTGCCTAAACTGTTATACTGTGGGACTTCAAGACGTGATCCTATCATTTCATTGAACTTGTCGTTGTAGCAAATTTCAGTGTAACTGTAGACTTTAATTTCAAACGAATCCGTTATGTATATATTGAGAAACAGCTGCCTGAAAACGCTGATTTTTAGCCACCTTTGAGGGCTTTAAAATATTGCTTCCAGTGCGCGTGATACCTTGAAAATTCGATTCAGAAACAGTCTGAACTGTGTTTTTGTTTCGTAGATAAGCATTCCGGGGGCACTTTTACTTGTCTGTGAAAAAAAACCTAACTTCGAATTATTCTGCACGCAATTCGAGCGCCAGCTAGGTGGCCGCCGTGTTTTCGCCATTGAAGGTTCTTCTTTAGAATAGCTGCGTTAATAAGAGGCACGAAATCTATGGCACACTAAGGATGCCGCTGGCTGGCGTATTTAATGCAGTATCGCCTTTACGCTCAAACCAACAACTGAAGCACAGATCTTTATAGTCTGCTTCATATAAGTGTTCAGTATTTTGACACTTCACTTCTGAGAAGTGTGTCTGTACCAGGCTTGTGGAGACCGTGCTTTTCCAGGAAGCCAGGTAGGTTCAAAGTTCCAGACAATGAAACTGCCAGGCACATTTGTCAGACGATAAATGTCAAAATACAGGAGAGTTATATACACGATACAGACTTTACTTACAATAATTAACCTATAGGAATCTAAGCGCATTGAAAGATAAATATTGTATGGTTATCTCAGTTCTTTTAAAATATGGACAAATGTTAAGTTCAGTTATCGGTATTATCTGGATTGCACCTGCAACAATCGGTTCAGTAGACGTAACAATATGTTACGTAAAATAAATATCTTCTTTGCTCCGTGTACAAAAAAAATTGTTACTTCTACTGAACATATTGTTGTAAGAGCAACCGACATAAATCTGACAACCACGTTAGACTGATATCCCTATTATCAGAACTGTGTTAACTACGATAATACTTTACTTGCAATGCTGTGACCATGTAGTTTTATTTATGAATCTTTTGGTTCAAAATCAAAAACCCCTTTCTATTACGGTGTTTTAAGAATCCGGTTGGAATTTTTCTTGATTCGTCAGTCTGATAAAACGTTTTTAATAATTTTAAGAGGCTTGAAAATCATGTTTCCAATACGCTTTCTTAGTTTTCAGACTGATAGAAATAATGTTAGGAGTGTGTGTTCTTTTTGTAGATGTACAAATATAGTTCACTAGAATATGTTTCTTCAATAAATGAATAATTGCGACTCCCGGCAAAACGTTTCAAGCGCACGTAAATAACAAACTTAACTATAGACGATAACATGGTCCGTTCGCCCAAGGCATGGAAACGCAAATGTTTATTTAAACTGACAAAGTTAGTTTGAAAAGACCGCGCATATTAATATCTTACGTAAATTATTTTATAGGCTGGCTTAAGAAGATTAAGTTATTACTTGCTCTTCAGCTGTATGTCCAGGGAAAGCTACAGTTAGCAAAGGGTCGATACTCGAATGATGCGCTTTCAGAAAGCACACGCTTGCCTCTAATTCTGCTGCGTCAGTCCAGTAAATAAACGAGCTCGGAAGTGGTAGATAGAGAGCAGAGGGGTGGAGAGAAGCAAGGAGGAGCAGGGATGTAGACGTAATTCGGCCGTTAATGAGCGAGTGTAGAGGCGGCCGACATGGTCAGATGTCAGGTGCAGACACAATCTGGACCTGGCCAGCCACGGGAAACTCCTCGACATGGGAGTGTTTCACCTGAGTTCGCAGCCTCGAATCCTGTCATGGAACAACTTAGTATGCGAGTGTCAGGTTGCTGCGCGTGTTTCGAAAACCAACACAACATCCCGGGAAAGTGGGTGCACGTCGCTGAATGGGTAGGGACCAGAACATTTCGTGAATTCATGTTAGCGTGAGCGAGGATTTTCAGTGGAAGTTTCTGCTGAGTTTGGATTTTCGCCAACCTGGAGAAAGGTGTCTTGGGACATTTTTACACAATTTTCATTATAATATATGTAGTTGAACTGTAGGTAAGATTAAAAACAATTTTTATAAGCATACACAAATGTATATCTTTTTTTTTTTTTAGCAGACAATTACTTTACTCAAGGCTGCCATACATTAGAAATAATTTTTTGAAAAGTCCCAAGTCATCCCCTTTTTCCGTAATTCTAGTGGCCTAAGTATAGACAAATAAATAAATTATGTCTGTGTTTGTAACGTATGCAATCGTGTATAATGCTTCCCATTACGATGAAACTTTTGGGAGTTAAAGAGTGCCTGCAAATGTTTCTGACCAAAATTTAAATGGACAATGTAAAGGATCGAAACGAAACACGCAGTGTTAGGCATTTTCAAAGTATTTTAAAATTTTGAGCCGTAACATACAATCAAATTGTATTGACAAAATTTTCTCTTCGATAAAGCATAGTAATATTCTTGATGAACCGCTTGACATAAATAATAATGGAATATTTCATTAATTTGTCATGCAGAATCATTGCAAGAAAATTATAGGTAAACTCTCAAGAATTCTCTTGCAGTGATTCTGCATGACAAATTAATAAAATATTCCATTATCGTTTCTGTCAAGCCATTCGCCAAGAATTTATGCTATGCTTTGTCGAAGAGAAAATTTTGATAATATAATTTGAATAAATGTTATGGCTCAAAAACTGAAAATAAAACGGAATTGTCTAACACTTCCCCTTAACTGCTTCTCTCTGGACATGCAGAATACTTCCAGCCGGACGGGGTAATGTTGCGATGAGCTAAGACAAGAAGTTCACGTGGACAGACAGAAGGTATATAGTAGGTTGAGGGACCGTGGTAGTCTCGTGGCGGCACGGCATTATGCGTCACACGGAGCTCACGCAAGGCGCCACGCAGTGCTATCCCTCAGGCGCTCCTGACAACCGCGAATCGATGACCTCACAACCAGCTAGCTAGGGTGAGGGGGGAGGGTGGTCGCCCCTGCTGCTCGTCAAACAAGCCGCAAGGTCGCCCTCGTGGAGGTGGGCATATTAATAGTTCGCCCACCCATAGGCACGCACTCCTGGTCATCATGCGGTCATACAGTCAGTCCATTCTACGAGCGTGTACTTGTTTTCACAGCCGACAATTGTCGCTTCTGAAGTTAAAGACATTATTTAACTTTTATGAAAGCAATACATTATCCCACTGAATACGCGAATCTAAGGAAAACGATTTTATAAGCATGGAATACCGTAGAAAGGTTTAACTACGGGGTATCACTGCCCACCGTTTTGGATTAATGGAACTTCCGCAATTAATTTTGCCTACAAATTTTCTAGAATTTTTTATGCTTCCACAAGGCAAATCGAATAGTTTATTACATTGTATACAGTTCGTATTACTTGAATACTATTGCTTATACCACACCTGTGACTATCCCTAGAATAAAATTATTTACTTCCTCCAGAAGGTTACTAGTCAAAACCCTAGCATGACAGGGTAGGTGTGACAATTTTGTAACCCAATATCTGTGCCCCATAAGCGGGAAATTATAATAAATCTCGTTGTATGGAACTTAACAGTGAAAATCTAAGAATTCTAAAAATAGCTCAACGAACAATAGGAAACTAGTTCAACAGAAATTTCAGGATTAGTGTTAATAGTAAAATTTAAATCCGTATTAGAGTTGGTGTGGATGGCCGAATTCAGATTAAAACGTTACTATAAACACTCCAGGGATATACTGAAGCATGGGTGAAGTAACAATCCAGTCGCCGAGGTGTACTGGAATGTACGTTCCAGATTGAAACGTTTACTTTAAAACAACCGTCAGATAACTGTACGAAGACAAATGAGTCGCCACATTGAATAGTGTCTTTGGTTATGTAAGAGGGCGTAACCGTCCTGGGCTATCTAAACAAAACTTTTACATATACCAGCAATAACGGTAAGTGGGTGGGAAATTAAATTTAATATTTGGACGAATATATTCAAACAAAATACATAATAAACGTTTGTCTGTTCGTATTTTGACAGTTGTATGTTAAGCAGTTCAATGTTTGGCAAAAAAAATGTATGTACACGTTGTTCATTCCTTGTTGCCTCCGTGTGTGCATGTCATTCTGGATCAAAAATTGTTCTATATTAACAAAAATCATTAGGCTTGAGTTTTCAATTCGCTCCACTTTTAGTCTAGTCCAAGTTCCGCGGAGTATAATTTTACTATAAACTCACTACGTTTAGTGTACTTGTTCGTGTATCTGACCAGGCCTATACCCTGGACTCAAGTTGTCTTAAATAAGATAAATAATTGAGACTGCAGTAACAGTGTGGCAAATACAATTATTCTACCGTAAGTGGGGGTGATATTGGGACACTTTTACACATTTTTTTGCCGTGTGCCACAACTAGAAGTAATAATTAATGAAATTTCATGTAGACAATTATTATTTGACACTCATCGCAGAAAATTACTTTACTCAGGACTGCAGTACACGCGATTTTTTAAATGAACGTCATAAAGTCAACCCACGTGTACAAAATTACCCCATCATGAGGTATTTCTATGAGAAGCGTAATACGTATTATTTCGCCTTGTTATCTACTGCCGCAGTTACGCTACAAAACACACAGCACAGGTTTGTGTTCTTGGCATTGTTATTACCACGGTGTTCTTCAGAACGTGTCGTAAATTGTGATTTAGTTACATAGTAGCAAAGGGTTGTCTTTAATTTACATAATGTAAGTTTGCGACACATTTTCCTGTCTGCAGTAGTGCTGAGAAACACGAAACTGTGTGCGAATATTAGACGAGCTAAATTTAATGTGTACAGTATGTATATATATATATATATATATATATATATATATATATATATATATATATATATATAACTATATATATATATATGTGTGTGTGTGTGATGGTGTGTGTGTGTGTGTGTGATGGTGTGTGTGTGTGTGATGGTGTGTGTGTGTGATGGTGTGTGTGTGTGTGTGCGTGTGTGTGTATTTGTATAACTGCCGCTTTGGGGCACTGGTTGTGGCCATTTACTGTAATGGCCAGTGAATAGTAGTTCCCGTGTCTCTAAAAGTTAAGGATTTAGAATATTAAAATATACCTGTATACCTCGTGCATGAATGATGTTTTATGTAACGTATATCACCTGATCTTTTTCACGCGGAAGTGTTTGACTCATTCCCAATATGTTTTACATGGAGGACGCTTCTCTTATTTTATAAATGCAGAACGGATATTACGAATATGATTTCGGGATGATCAAACGGCTTTATTATATATGCTGCAATTGTTAAAATACCACTCGGATTCGTCAGACATTAAACTAGACGGTTTCGTTTTTGGGTTGTTGCTTAAGGAACCATAGAATAAATATCACTACCATTACATTAACAAACTGGAAAGATTTCAACATTCACAGAAATTCGTTAAAAATATGTGTTTTTTTTTTTTTTGTTAAAATTGTTTAAATTTCAAAAATTCCCACACAATCTCGAGGAGCTTCATTTTATAAATAATGGAATTTTATTTATATGTGCGCACTATTGATAAGAGAAATAAAATTGGATTCTCATTGCACAATCCTGAAGAAAAGATAAACAGGTTTTTACCTGTCGATTTGATTAAAAGCAGAAATTTTTTACATGTATCAAAAAAACCGTAACAGAAAATGCCTATTGTTAAACAACGTCTCTGACATAAATAAATCATGGATTTTTCGCTGCAGTTTAGGAGAAAATCCGTTACTTCAATGTAGACAATAGAGACAAAACCATTTGGTCAGACAGACTGACAAGAGGAGCGAATCAATAATCTCTTGTAACATACGAAGTCGTTATAAGTAAAAGCGATATGCTCTCAGCGTCCGGTGTTATGTAATCTCTAATAATGAAGCAGCGTCATATTTAAAATAATTTGCTTGTATTTAAGAAGTCGCATTGAACAAACTGATGAAGAACATCCCCTTTGGTTTACATTATTATGTAAGAACTATTTAAATGTTTTAAGTTGCATTGCTACAACTGAGATTTTGTACGAATATTAATTTAATTTTCATGTATAACAATACTACAAATAATTTGGTTTATTTCGAAGCACGTTAGTATCAGTGAAATTTAGCAAATTATATAAAATTGTACCTGATAATGAATATAGCCTTGTAAAAAACTTTCTTGGACAAGTTACAGAGATAGTGAAAACGAACTCCCTTTTAGATATTCTTGATAGTTACGTTAAGGGAAATTAATAAGTACTTCATAATGATATGATCAGTTGAATAATTTGTTCTTTATAATATGTCTTAACTATGCACAGCTAAACTAAAAAAAGAATTTGGAATTGCTTGTTTCAATGCGCAGAATAATCAATCTCAGGCCTCAGCTTTTTATAACCTCCCGAGCAATGGAGTGAAAACATTTCCTCTTTGTTAAAATGCTTGTATATGAATGTGTCTACGTTGGCCTTGGGAATTATTATTATTATTATTATTGGAAACATGTAAATTGTGTATCACTTTTGTTCACGTTAAGACATTTTCAATCTTGCATTTAAACATGGCATTCCGATCAATAAACACATTGCAATTATTTTTCGTAGAGGAAGTATTAGTATTCTAAACTTTCGTCTTCTATAAATATTGTCAGACATTAAGAGTGGAGTTTGACATTTGACATTACACACACATAAACCCACGCAGAGTATTGGAAATCAATGGCAATCGTTCGGGCGAAACGTGATTCAAATGGAATGAAATTGACGGTGGCGTCCTGGCGAGACCATGGTGACGTCACGAGGACGCTCTGGGAGAGAGAAATGAGTACACGGTTTCACATTATCTTTTCTCTCACCACGGACGAAACATATCAGAACTCAACTAGATACGTTTTTAAAATTTTGCGAGGGTAATACAATGCCTAGTACACGTCTGCGTCATTCCTGTACATGAATGTAAAGATTAACATTGTAAAAGAATAAGAATACTAAATATTGAATCAGTTCACAACGCTATTTGTCTTGTTTAGTAATGTGTATGCCATCAATATTTTTAGCGCAGATTTTTGAGCTGTATTTGAAGAATTGCGGGTAATTGGTGCAAAGTTTACTGTCTGTGCAGAAAACAAATTATAAAATGTAAAATTTTAATTATGGTCAGCGGTAGATAAAACGCTGATCCAAAAATTACATGAAGCCGTACCTCGCTATAATCTTTCAGTAGTTCTTTTTTGGCTAGATCCTATTTATTATAAAATATTTATTATTTGTGTGCTGATTTTGTTCAAAACAGCTGTACGTGAATGAAAATTGTTTGCTTTCTTTCAAAATGTACAAGGAAGATTACGCAAAGTAGGACCGTCCCTATACCGTACCAACTAGCGTATAAGTCATTGCATGCTAGCTAAAACTAGGTTTTCAAGCAGTGACCCAGGAAATGTTTATAAGCATTCAGTATGTCACGAGGCTGTGGCATCTACGTCGGCTCCTAGTTACCATACTTGAGAGCTATGCTAGCTGCTGTTAAGTGACAAAACGCGAAAATTGGCGGGGAAAAAATTTAAAAAATAAACTACAATTTCACTACGGAGTGAAACTGAATGTACATAGTTCTGAAGCTTACAACACATTTAATACATACAAGGAAATTATAGACACTTTGCAAATGTCATCACATTTAATTATACAAAAAAATAATTATAAACTTTTTTTCAGTTCAATGCCTCTTTGAGAGGTGCAAAGTCCCATGAAAAGTTCGCCGATTATCTAAAGTAATTCGTAAAATATGAACTTCTATTTAAACAACAAATTTTCAAAGACTAAATTTGCAAAAAATAATGAATATCAATAAAAAATATTAATTGTTTTACTAATTTTTTCCGCGCAATAAATTTCGCATAAGTAATGTAATAAATACTGCTGATTCTATTACAAAATATAAATTACGTTATTTATCTTAATTTTCCAATTATCTTATGAAATATACAATTAGTTAAATTTCTAAATGATGTAATATTATGATAACGGTCACATAAATTATTGTTTTATAAATATTTTGAAAAATTAAAATTTTAACACATTATTTTCTGGGTACTCCGTTCTGCCCCCTAACCCTTCTATATACATATTCCTTATGTCAGAAAACTTCGCATGCGTAAGCACAACTAAACAAAGTTTTATCCCAATTGAATGAATGGTTTAGGAACGCATACGTAACAGAGACACGCACATATTACATATAAGCCATAATACGTAGTCTTGTCTCTTAAAGAATATGAATTGCTCGCAATAGTTTAGATGTAACCAGATGATCAACTAAACCTTGGCCACAGGATGAAGCAAACCTACTTTATAGCAGATGCTTACTTTTTAAAAACCCATTAGAAGCGAATTCGGAAACCTCGTCCTCCGCATGTGAGTTATTAGGGCGCGGTCTGCCGCAATTTTCATCGTCATTTTTTTATTTTTCATTTGCACCAAATATTTTTTTTTATAATTTTAGAAACAAAATGTGACTAAACTTGGCTCTTCTGAATTTTTTTGTCTCTCATAGTTTTCTCGTAATAGCTTGTTAAAATCAAAATTTGTATGTTTCCGTTTTAAGGACTACACTAAAACCAGCTGACATACCAATCTGAAAAAAATTCATAACTGATAAAGGCGTCCTAGGCTACAATGTCACGTCTATTAAAACAAAGAATAGAAATTATTTGCATTAAATAAAAATGCTAACACTTAAAATAACAAATTTTAAGATTCAATTAATTTTTTTTTCCAATACAAAAATATTTTATTTCGTGGTTTTACATAGCAGAATTTGTAGTCTACAACATCGTTATTCACTGTGAATTTTTCGGTGTGGTGAGTTGGTTTTATTGTCGTTCTTAAAAAGGAAACATGCAAATGTGGGCTTTAATAAGTCATTACTCAAAAACTATGCAAAATAAAAAAAAATTACAATAGGAATATTTTATTACAATTTGTGTCCAAAACAAGAAAAAAATTAAGTTAAACCAAGCCCATTTAAATTTAATATTGTTACAGTTTCGTATTTTTCTGCTCCCTTTGCGATAGCAGCGAAACGTGCTGCAAAAATTTTCCCTGCGTCAAGCTCTGTCATAAGAAAACACATTTTGTTTCTAGCCTGTAGTAGAATTAACCTTAATCTGAAGGAAATTGTTTGCTTCTAAAAATACCTCAAAATAACTTTTAATATTTATTCCTGATTTGCCAGAAAATATTGTGACTGTTTACACTTTATACATTTTAACAGACGAAATACGCCTATCGACAGTCAGCCGTAAGATTGAATAATGTTGATGTTAGATGGGTGTCAGAATGAACAGGCAGGAGAAAAATGAATATTGTCGAGACAATCCTCCAGCCAACGCAAAGTTCAGCACGTTTAATACACATGAATATCGCTACGATCATGCCAGAAATCGAGTTGAATGCAAAGTACCCAAAGACGAGCACTTTACTACCGTAGTCCCGAACATAATTTATAATCCGTTATTTTAGAGACTCTGCCTTAAGGGGCCCGCCTCGTTGCCATAATATCGCGCTGCATCGTGTTTGAAGAACAAGTTTTACACCGAAACTAATACACGTGTGTTCACGCCGTTTGTCTACGAAAAGAACACACACTTCAGACGACTGCCCTTAAGTACTTTCAAGACAACGCACGTATTAGAAATCCCTTTTAGGGCACGTCAAAATGGGTTAATACGGAGTTTTCAGACCACTATAGCGCAAAATATACTAACCTCATACATGTAAAACCACTTAAGGGCAGTGCATTGGGCTTTAGTAAAGTGATTTCTTAAATAAAACAATAGGGTCACAACTTAAAGTCCCATAGAAAACTTGTTTTTTCACGAAAACTGTAAGCCTGACACGTAGAGGCGACGCACCGTTGAATGGCCTATACAACGTCGCCCTTAGCACCATATCTCAATCACACAAACACATGTGCCACGAGGAGGGCCCCTTAAGAGGGCGTGGAACATAATTCAACCCTAAAAGCATTTATCCATAACCGTAGGATTCTTGAAGCCAAATTGCGTAAATTAAGCAATAGCAATCCTAGACAATAGTTTTAGCCAACGTTTTAAACATAATTGTTTCCTGTGTTACGAACTTCTGATGCACAATCTCTGACGCCGGAACCTCGTGCATTTAACTTCAGCGCAAGAGATCACGCGTAACGAATTAGTTATTCTGGATAAATATTTACTCGTAAAGTTGGCAAACAGCATTATCTAAGATTGCCATTGAGTATTTTATCCATATTGGCTGAGAAAAAAGCGTAGAAATCAATTGATGTTTTCAGCGTTTATTTATATACAACGCACTCTTAAGGGCGCCGTCCACCCGCGCGTGAAAGGCTCAAAAGCGACGGAGCAGTAAGGTCGACCTTGAAGCGCGCACCAAATGCCGCGTCGCCTCAACGAGCTAAGCGCTGAACTAGCGTGCAAGGTTCCCGCTGAAACGTTTTTACTATGGGACTTTGAGCGACAACACTATTATTTCATCTTACGCGACGAAAGGAAAAGAGTCGCTCTACAGGTCTATAATATTCAGAATATCGTGAAAATGATTACATTTACATAAAAATCTGCGTCAAAAGTCCCGATTTGGTCACTTTCACACTAAAAAAAAAATACTCGTTAGGAACGATAACAGTTAATGGCAAAATTATATGCCTGTACTAAGATCCTTAAATGTTTTTCGTAGCCTAGCCGCGTGACACGTTGAATGGTTTTCGAATGAAATCAGGATTGTTAAAGGTCTGCGCGCCTCTTCACGATTCTAGTAGACGGCGCCCTTAATAGTAATTAGTAGGGAGCCTTGGTTTCGCGAAAAGACTTCCGTTTTATATTTCAAGGTCTTACGTGTACCAATGAAGTCCTGATTCATAGTTTTTGGCAATTTAAAAAAAATACGTTTTTCATTTAACTGTACCAATCGCAATAAGGTTCCTGTGAGACAATATGTCTGTGATTTGTAGTAAAATGTTCAGGCACGAAACTATTAGAAAAAATCAACCATAAAACATGAAGCAGAGCTGTCGATGTGCTCATGAGAAACCGAAAGAAGCTTGTGCAGAAATATTTTCACATATAATTGGGATTCCTACAAGTTAGTAAAGAATCCTGTTGCTTTACTTTTCTGACCGATGTGACAAACCGTACGTTTTAAGGCCATGATCTTTCATTTATTTAAAACAATTGCAAATAACTTGAATATTTTTTTTATCCAAATGCTTTGAAAAAATTTGAGACTGTGTACAGCCATACGATACACAATTTCGCCAAAGCGTTTTTTTTTTTAATAATGTACCGTTTGCTAGCAAAAATTTATTTTGTTTCATTCTGTGTTGTTTCAACAACAAAATATGCGCAATTTCAGGGGCAAAAATCTAAATATATGTTTGGTATATTTCAACAGAAAAATTCAGATACAAACCACGATTATATAAGTGTAAAAAGTGCCAGAATGAATTTTTGTATGTGTATTTATTTGCTTTCAAATATATTTTCGAAACCATTGATAAAGAAAAGAGCGAGGCCTTAAAGAGCGAAGCAATAAACAAGGATATGTCGCGAATTTCGTGGCCTGCATGAATGATTCAAATGTTTTACACATCTCTGGGTCTTTACTCTATGTTCGCTGACTGCAGCTACAAATAGTAGCACGTCTAACCAAAGAACAAGAAATTATGACGTAGACCCTAGTTGTCTATCATGTTTGAATATGACTTTGAGTTTTCTAAGCCTTTTGTAATGAACGGTGATCCCCACGCTAAGATATAATTTGGTTTTGAACAACAGGAAGGATATATTTGGTACCAAACTAAAAATTCGCATAAATACGTTGCATTTCGGCACGTTACAGAGCACCTAATTTTGTAGGTGACATGTCAGCCCCCTTATTTACGTGCTTCTGTCCGTATCCATAAAATACCTCACACCTTCTCGAACAAATCGTGTATTTTGAATATAGATGTGCTAAATTTGTTTGTTTATCATCCATTAGGATGTTCTGTGAGGTTTCACATGATTGTATACCACGTTTGTTTTTAAAGTTTGAGATTAAACACAATGGCAATTCTTACATTTTCGACGAATTTTTCAAAACACAACTTGTGTATAACAATGGTAAAACAGAAAGTCGAATAGTCAACAACCTGCTAATGGAGGAAAAATTACCTTGTGTACCTTTGTAAATATCTCCAGGCGGCTTTTTTTTTTTTTTTTTATTTTTTTTTTATTTTATTTTATTTTATTTTTTTTTTATTTTTTAGTTGGTTCTTGGTAAAGTTATTGGCTTGTCTGCTAACTAGCATGACAAATTACGGTAGGCAAACGCAGTGAAAATCTGTACGGTTGTTCAACGGACAACAAACGTGAAAAACTTTGTATGTTGGATCTGTTTTATGACATCGCTTTTTTGCTTGGTTTTCAGGGGCGCGACCCAAAAAAAAAAGCCACGAGGCCTCAGGAACTGTGTACGATTTATTCCCCAGTCCAAATGAACAATGGTTTGTCATATGACCAGCAGTGGTCGAACATATGTCCTCAGTTAAAATACGAGAGAATTTCTGCCTCAAACAATGAAATAAGTTATGATATGAGTTTTAAAGGCCGATACGAATGAATAATTATTCGGTTTGGAAAATAAAAGAAATGCAGATTAACATAACTAAAAAATTTTAATAATTTTTAAATAACATATATTGTACGTATATCACTGAACCAAAAAATAATGCATATTGCGACAGCAGTCATAAGCGGTTTTATCGCTTCGTTAATTTATTTTGTAATATGGTCACACAGAACATAATGTGTGCTTACTCTAGTATAACAAATTGCACACTATTTTTAGAGACTCAATAAATAACTTTAAGTTAATTAGAAAACTGCAAGACAGTAAACACAAGCACATGATATTTATTATAGGCATAAGTCTATGAATACTATATATTGGCTCAAGTATATAAGGAACAGCTACATATACTTGTTACGTCATTGCAATTAGAAAATACGTTTATCCCTAATACTATTGAAGAAACTAGCATTTCTTTTTTATCCTGATTTCGAAAAAATAATTTTTATTCCTCCGTAAACACCTGGCTTCTATATGCAAAAACAATCTTCTTAAGTGAACTGACTAATATCTTAGTAACTGGCAACAATCTAACCAAAGAACAGTATGTAGTAAAAACTCCTTTCATCACAGAACAATGTAAGCTACACTGTAAATATACATACGAAAATATTAACATCTAAAATCAAAATTACTTATATACAAATTAATAAAATAATGTATAAATACGTGGCACTAATTATTCAATATACTTGTTTACGATGACTATTGGAAAATAAGTGTTCTGTGAAATGAGTCTTATAAATTTCAACATAATAATACAGAAAACTTAAATGTTTATTTACAAGATTTCTACGTGCAGTATATATTTGAATAAGTTATTAAGAAACTCGAGTATTTGTATTTAAGCATGTGAAACAAATTTAAAATTGGTAACATTCGTTATAGGGGGTGGAGTTAGATTTCCATTAGTTTCTTTGGCTTCTTTTGATGAATACCCAGAAAATTTTAAAACAGCTTCGTTACAGTGCAGTATCGGCAAGCTACTAAAAATATTAGTGAAAATTACACAAATATTTCACGACTTTTGATGTTGAGCCACGTTGAAGTCGCTCAGTGAACCAGCAATGTTTCGATCGAAGTTTTAGTCACTACCTTCT
This sequence comes from Medauroidea extradentata, assembly GCA_003012365.1. NCBI lineage: Eukaryota > Metazoa > Arthropoda > Insecta > Phasmatodea > Phasmatidae > Medauroidea > Medauroidea extradentata. The sequence continues at coordinate 101,720 of PNEQ01077875.1, forward strand.
GTGTGAGAAAGTTGTCACTTTTCAGCTTCCCTTAAAAACCAGTCACAATTTTTATTTGAAAGTCATTAATTCGGTGCGGCTTAACACTTACAGCCAATCTCATACATAAAAGGGCCGTGTTGCCGGATGGTCAGACCATTCGCCTCCCACCAAGGCGATCCGGGGACGGTCCCCGGATTTTCGCATGTGGGAATCGTGCCTGACGATGCCGTTTGTCGGCGGGTTTTCTCAGGGATCTCTAGTTCCCCCTGCCCATCATTCCAACGTTGCTCCATACTCACCTCATGTCACCCCTCACCAGCACTCAAGACCTCGTAGCTAAGCGCTGATCAAATCCTCTCACTCATACGTTAAACGTCAGCAACAGCCTATGAGCTCTTTTGGAAATGATACAGTTATAACAGTAATTTTCCTATCCTGTATTCTGGTTAACGCAAATATCACCAGAACTACAATACAAGCCAATAAAAGTAACGTGTGTAAATTGATGGTGCAAAATCTGCTGGGTTGGCTTCGGCATATTTTAAAAGTATTTAGAGGACATGGTGATGATGCGATAGTAATCTTTGAGACGAAACGAAACATGGGTAATTATATAGTAAAATTTAACATAATTTGGTGAGAAAAGCATTACATACTAGACTGGATAAAAGAGCAATTGATTGACACGTTAACATTCCAGTTGGTACAAGAATGACAAACTAACGAACTTAATTTTCGGAAGTGGAAGGAAAATGCCCCAGAAGTCAGCAATGAAGGATCACTGCAGGTGAATACAGTGAAAGTTATTCGCCTGCCAGAAGTTGCAGTACACTGTAAAAAAAGCTTCCTAATATGTTTAGGAATTTATTATCCCAGACGCAGTAACGGACAGTTACCATACTTCCGTCTTGTAAATATGCAAACATTTACAAATGTTACAATGCAAGTCTGGTAACTTTAGTATGCATTTGACTGTTTTACAATTAGGTTTAGGAGTGTTACCATGGATGTCTGTGAAACTACTCTACCATTCCTACTTTCTTAACGCTCCTATCGCACGTCTTGTAAATTTACAAACTATTTTTAGAGTGTATAACATGCAATGCCTGGCAAATATTAAATCTTCCTGGTCATAAATAACACATTTAAACACAAGTTTCTTTACCTATATCCTCATGAAGGCAAACAACCAACCAGCTTCCCCATTATTACATGCAGTATCACTATTTCAATATTTAATTTCAGTTTACTGTAGTTGATGACTGCAACTTTCAGCATCAGTCTATGGCATGAATTCACCTCCCCACTCCCAAATTTTACGTTTACATTTTGCCCAGTTATATCGTGATCTGATAAATAAATAAATTGACGATCACAATTTCATGGACTTTAAAACACTTAGCGAAAATCGCTGGGATTATTGAGGAACCGATATACTGAAATATCGGTCAGAATCGTTGCCTCAGTTGTAACGCATATACCTTTCAAATAAATAACTGCGTGTTTAACGTAACTGGACGAAGCAGAAGCAGGTACAGTTTTTCATAGCTTTCTCGAAAATGAGGAACTCATGGTGCACATTATGATCTTTGTTATTCTGAAGGACGTCCGCTTAGATGTTTGGATATTTGCAATGGTGTGCAAACTAACGATATTTTGCTGCTTTACTTCTGAAGTAAATCGACTGTGTAATTTCTCATATTAACTAATTAACATCAGTTTTCATTAAATATAATGTCTTTAAAGTTTTTTTAAACTAAAAAATAAATACCCTACAACTTAAACGTAAGTTTCAAAAGAAATATATAAACTACTTATATCAGCTTGTTTTGCATCTAAAAACGGCCTTTTAAATATTCGTTACTCATACTTTACCTTTCAGCGATGGCTGCAACAGTTTTATATTTAAATGTATTGCTAGTATGCCGCATATAACATAGCTATTCTAGGCATTCGGGACGTAATGAAAGTTGTAGCATTCCCGCTGCTGATTGATGTCTCCAGTACCCTGTAGTTGTTACTATTTTACATTTTTTACACAGTGTTTGGGCGGAGCTTCGCCAGAATACGTTCAGAGAAAAGCTGGCACCCAAGTATGAGGAATGAGTAGTGTCATTTTGCAACACTTTGTAGTTTTCGTATTGCCTCAGCGATTCTGTGTAGACTTTTTATGTTCCTACAGTTGATTATTACAAAAATTATGTGTTTGAGCAAAGCCAGTGATTTTAGGTGAAAAGAATTTTGCACAGACTTTTTTACATTGCCTTACGTGTAAAGTTGTAGCTTCGTTACATGGTCAGATATTGGATGTATTTTACTCTTTGTGCCTTGCGTGTCCTACCGGCAAATCACAAACACGTGACGCAGTAACCGTATTCCCGTTGGCTCAGTCCAGTGATCGACGCCTCTGTATATACACATGCTGTCAATAGCTGCAAAACAGACATGCAGATTTACAAGTGAGATAGTGAAACAAGTTTGGGCAAAATTATTTTCACCAAAATTCACTGGTTGTATCTCTGGGTCAATACATGAACAGCTAGCTGCCTTTTTGGGATTTTTACAGTCAATCGCAGACATCAGGTGTGGCGTCGCAGATGTTTTTGAATAGTCTCAGTATATATACGTCGTACGGTTACCTACTGGACGCACAATTTCAAATTGCACAAAGCCATGACATAAATCTCCACGCGCCGCGATTGCGTGCCATATTATACCCCTGATAATACGATAGAAGGGGATTCAAACAACATACAAAAGAAGAAAAATAGTATTTAAAAGAACATACCATACATGATTTACAATTATTAAACTTTTGTACCATTAAAATACCGTATCAGCGTGCAGGAATACAAATCATCTAGTAATTTATTGAACCGAGGTTTTAAAGGAACCAATTTGTTAAACAGTAATCAAATAACAACGCGTATATTTTGTGACCGCATGATTATCAAGCTCAGATATACTCATGACAACAAACTACGGCCATTTGCAACAAAAATAACCAGCGAATAGCAAGTACTAATTTGAATAGTACATCATCAAATACACTGCCAACACTCGCGTTGTTATTTCAATTACGCTAGGCCCGCTACACGCTATTAAAGTGATTAATAGCAAATAATTTCTAGTGGTTACAATTACGTGACAACAAACGTTGGAACTATGCTCTACGCAACTTGAATTACGCAGCTTGTATACGCACTGCATGACAGCATTCGAACACCGTAGAATTTACACAAGAACATACAGGAAAATACTAGACCTTTCAAATGAATGTAATGCTGACGCAACAATTTCAATACGCACACATAACGCTATGTGAACTCCTAGTATTCAGAAAATTAAACTTATTGTAATTTCCAACATTTGTAATTGTGTGACATACGCCACCGTCCATTGATCCACATGCGACCGTCGCAATATTCATATCTCAGCAATGTTATTTGGTATATTGTTGATTTACCATTTTAACCTCAGAATAAAAATTAACAGTTTAAGTTGCCACAAAGTCTGGACGCTACCGCGGGTTCAAACTAGTATAACCACAACGATTAGTTATTGAGTGCCAGGTCACAAATAAATAAACCATCGTGAGAGTGCACAATTTTACGAAATCTACAATGAATAAATATTGAGGTAGTACGTTTCACGCAGACAAAAAATAACATGCTGACGAACAATGACGATGCAACCGTAGCACGCGTATCAAATACGGCAATAAATACAATGCACAGAAAAGTCCTATACTCTGTCCACTCTAAGGTTGCAGCAGAAATGTCAATTGATAGTTAAATAAATCAAAGCAATTTAATTATATCTTGATTACCTCACATTGTGATTGTGTTGTAACACAGTTACGTTGTATTTTTCAATATTTCAAACGAAATTTAGGCTGTGCAAAAATATTATTGTCACTCACTTGAATGAATGAGCTGCAACCCCAGAATGGATAGAATATAAAAGCTAGCCGAAACTGTGGACATTCACACGACGGTGCCGAGACAATAATTAGGAAAATTATTAAAACAACAAAACTACACTAATGCAACTAAGGCAACCGCCTCTGCGCTTCTAGGTGGACATAGTCCCCGAATACCCTAGGATGGAGCACGAGTAGTCACGTTAAGTCGATGAATGTAACGATACGCATCCGGACAGCTTAGGTTGAGAAGTAGACCCACCCACACACCACTACGACTCACTTGGCTCGCCGCCGCGCCAACGCCAGGAGGAGGACAGTTAGAGTAGAGGGGAAACTAGAGAACCAAACCTGGTGTCTAAAATACAAAGAGAACTCCCACTCGAGCCGAAGTATATCCTAGAGTCGTAGAAGTTAAGAAGGTTCATAAAGTCACCACCGCCTTGTTCCTGGCACCACTGGTGCAATATAAGTTCTTGCCCATCTTACTTGGGACCCTCCCTGCTTTGATATCATGTCATCTTGAAATCATATCATCTTGACATCCTATCATCGCGACATTAGGACAGTTTCACATCATATCATTCTCACATCTCACATCAAGTCATCTTAGAATCATGTCATCCTCACATCATGTCACCTATCATGTCATCCTCACATCAAGTCATCTTAGAATAATTTCATCTTCACATCATGCCATCATGCTATCCTCAAACCATACCATAATCATATAACATCCATCTCATAGCATGCCTTCCTCATATTATGTCTAGTTTATATAATGTTGCACAATGCAATCTTTTGCCAACGAGTGTATTCATTTTTCAAATCTGAATAAGTGCTCGAACATTACAGACATTCCCTTAAGTATGAACAAGTTCCTCCGACAAGAAAATCTTCAGCAAACATTTCCGAACGTAGGTATTGCTCTAAGGAATTACCTCGGCACAGATGTTAGTAATTGCTCCGCTGAAATATCATTTTCGGCTTTTAAGAGAGTCAAATCATATATTTGGTCTACGATGAAAGAACAAAAGTTGAACTCCCTCGCAATGCTTTACATTGAGGCATATATATATTAAATGGCGAGGGATTTGAGTACAAAACTATGATTGATGAATTTGCCACAATGAAAGCAAGACGTAAATGCTTTTAAATTGCATTATTTTGTCTACAATTCATTGTTAAAAATTGTTTCATTTAGAAAGTAAAAACCATTGTAACTGTAGTTTGGTAATATGATCACGTTCGTTTAATTTTTGTTATTGTGTTATCCATATGTTGTACAAATTAATTCAAAGCAAGTGGCAGAACGACAGAAGAACCGAGATAGCTTAACAGCATTGTTAAGATACTGAGTCGTGGTCTACACAATTAAGTAAAGACAATATATTGCATTGTTTTAACGATGTAACATTATTTGCTTCTGTGTTATAGTGTTTAGTACATATTGTACTTTTTGTATGGTATTGTATTAATCTTAAGTTACGTTGTAATTACTGTGTAAAACCACATTAAAAACAAGTGCCATTCTAGGAAAAGTGGCAGTTAATGTACTAACATTTGTCACCGCAGACGGGGTTCACCAACGACGGGGTTTTGAACTCAAGCAATAATATGATATTTTTCCCTGGGTTAGAGGGGGGGGGGAGGAGAGCACAAAAATGTGCTTAGGGGCACTAAACTTAGAAAGCCGGTCCTCATCACACTCTCATAAAGATGTTTTCACATCGGGTCACCCTCACATTAGGTGGTCATCCTCACGGCATGTAATCCTTACATTATGTCTTCCTCAAACCATGTAATCCTCACAGCAATACATTCCTGCATCATGTCATCCTTACATAATGTCATCATTACATCCTATCACCCCACATCATTTCATTTTCACACCACGCCATACTTACAGCAGTATATTCTCACGGCGTGTCATCCTTATATCATGGTATTCTCACGAACGCTCTAGACCACAGTGTCAAGAGCACGCCAAATCTCGTGACGTATAATTTATCGAAAAATTATTACTTACTAAACTTAAGACTTAATCTTGAAATATAGGTATTTGATCATATGATCATATGGTTAGTAGAATGTGACAGTCGCATAAACAACACTTAATACGCAGATGTACACATGTCTTTCATTTTGAACTGTTTCTAATTACGTCCTTGAAAATACTTAAATAAGTTTGTATCTACAGAAACGTAGAGCATTTAAAACATCAATCGGTTTTTACGATGGATAAAGAAATGTTTCTATCATAATTATGATAACTAGTCTCAAGAAGAAATAAATCTACTATCCACGCATTCAAAATTTAGTCATTGCAACTTTCTTAGAGTTATTACTTATATCAGTTTGCAATAAGTTCAAACAAAATTTGCAGTAAACAATAAAATGTTTAAAATTATGTTTAAAATTAAAATTGAAAACATTATGTAATTTTCTTTGAAAAATATTTTTTAACTATAAAATTAAAAAAAAAAAAAAAAGCTTCAACTAACACTACTTAAGTAACGTATTGAACTCTTTGAATACCGACACAAGTGTTTGTTAGAATTATTTTACACTAAAAATAAAAATTTTCTCTGCAGCGAAACTAATTTGCAAAGGCTCATTTTTGAACAAAATTTGTGTTGTGACAAATTAAAGATTTCAGAGTGGAAATATGAAGTTAAGTAATTCATAAAGTAATACAGAGAAGGTATGTTATTATACTGTATGAGGAGATTATTTTCTTGAACGAGACGCCTGACTCAGCGGAAACCCCTTGCGTACAAGGCGCGAACCATCCGAGATTCGCCCCAACCCACGTAAGTACAGGTCTCACGCAGTGAAATTCAAATCAGTATTGCGTGTTGTCGGCCAGTTACTCACTCAATCTTACCCTGCTCGTTGGTTGGCATGTACAGTCGCTTGCAGGCTCTTGTTCTGTTAGGGCTCTTTAAAGCGCCAAGGCGCTGATTTTATCGTCTATACATTTAAACTGCCAGCCGATAATATTTTTCCTATTAGTTATTTACTCCTAACAGTTTTCCCACTTCACAGTGTTGATGTTCAGCAAATGGAAACTCTTTTCTAGTATTTTTATAGTGATTCTAAAAAATTGTAAGTTATAAGTAGGGACAGGTAAATTTCGCGAATTCAATTACCAGTACTATGCATACTCAAGCCCCATTTATTCGTGCATTGTGTGCTGTTTCTCTGAGTAGCAGCTAGTTGACGAATAGTTGGGGCTTGAGTATGTATAGTACAATGGATTCTAGCCTAAAGGTTTGAATTCGGGAAGTTTTCCAGTTCCTAGTTATAACATAGCGAAGTGTTATTTTTAAAATTGAAAATTACTATTTTTAGAAGTTAAATGGCTAATAGGTGACATGTTTTAAACCGGCACTATTAAAATTGTACATGTAAGTTTACCATACCGATGTATAGAAGTGCTATGAAAGTAGTAACGTTTGGCATACAAATGATTACGTTTCTACAAATGATTACGAAAAAGTAAAATATATACTGATGTTACTAGAATTGTAAGGTCTTAGTAATGAATTGTTGCTGTAATAAAGAACAGAAGTATGGAATGTGTTCCATACTGTGAATCGTTCAAAAACTTCCATTTCTGTTTAGGAAATAATTTTGTAGTGTACGTTCTCCTGAACTAACGCAAACAATGGTTATTTTTATATCTTGTAAAGTAGAAAAAAAATGTTGGTGAAAGATAACGCCTAAATTTTAGTGAATCATTTAATTTATAGTACATGAATTTACGGTTGCTATGAATAAACCAAGACTCTGAGGGCGCCCTGGCGTTCACGACAGAACGTGTGGTCATACAGAACGACGCAAACTCACGCTATGCTGAATGAAGTAGTCTGTATGTATTTATAGTAACTTGAGGGTCGATTCCTTTTTTAGCTGGCCCTTAACATTCTCTCTCCATGGTGAAACTTGCGTGACTCCTCACGCGTATTTGTTATCATAACTATGCATGGCATTGTGTTAGGTATTGCATGTAACCGAAACGTCCCATTTACATAGAAATCAGTTAATAATTTTTACTTCATTTTGGAAATAAATTAATTAGTATGTATAAAGCTGATAAAGTTTTTGCAAGGTGAACGTACTGGAATTTACATAAAACGAACATTATTTTAAGGAAATGGGTTCAACAATAAACGATTTGTTGTAATAAAAGTAATCGGAGGTAGCAGGCATATTACTTCATTTATTCATTTAGATCCGTTTATTTGAAAGTTTGAAAGAAATATAATTAAACGAATTTACGCACAACATCTTAGTAGTAAGCAGAACAAAATCGAAGTATGTTAATTCAACAAACACTGAATGAAGCAAGTTAAGAATGTTACATTACTTTCCTACAGGTTAGAGCATAATCTGGTTAGAAACACATTTAGGACGGTTGTAGTTCGAACATTTACACTAGTGCTAAATACGCGTTTCCTCGGTGTCTGATGGTTATTAAACAGTGATAAGAATAACTTTTAACAAGCTATCCTTACTAGTAAGTTACTGATTCAAGCAGTACTCAACTATCGACTAATGAGTCAATAGAGCAATGTCTTGCATGCGAATGCAGCAGAACTGAATGTGCGCCTAGCCAACCACAAAATTAAATCTCAAAGCAACGCTTCTTTATTTTTGCTGTGTTCGCGATAGTTATATTTTAAACCTGAACGATAGCAGATACCTAAAATCTTTTAGGTAGTTGCTATCAAGTTGTTATCATAATTACGGCTAATTTAAACACAATAAATACGATGGTATAAGTAACAAAATTTTGTTATTGGACTAATTAGTCTAAACCGCAAAAGTCTTGTTTTGAAAATCTGGCTACCACTACAAAAACCACTTTAAACAAAATTGCCGAACATATTTGTGAAATGTACTCTCGTTTAAGCTTAAAATAGATATCGCAAAAACAGTAGAATTTGTGAGTATGGCAATAACAAAAATTTAATCCTAGGAAGACGAATATCGTCAGTGAAGAAGACGCAAAACTTTGTATATCAACATTTCAAAGTTGGTGAGTTCTCAGGAAGATGAAATAAATAATTATGTAAAACAAAGTTCTTTGCTTAAAAATACTGTTTATAACATATTTATAGATTTCAGTACAACATAGTTCTATCAAAAATATTATTTTACTTGTGTTATTGAAAATATAAAATGTTCTGAACTATGTTGCTCTAATAAATACACATGAGGTTTTACAAATACGCCGACGTGCGCGTCGGAGTAAATATTTTCGCCTAGTATTTTCTGTCAGAAGCAAAAGGATTAGGCACGTTCTCTCACGTCACAAAATGCAAGCGAGTTTTTGATCACTTTATTACAGCTTCTTACAAAGTGCGTTTGTTGGAAGCTGTGAACCTACGGCTTTACCTCTGAAAAGTTTTTAAAAATTCACCATATTATGGTGTAGACCCCTTTCCCCGTCTTTTTTTCCTCCCTTCTCGTGATGAGGCACGTTTGCTGTCAGCACGTCGGAAGCTAAGCCCTTGATGCCTGGGGAAGCGAGCAAAAGCCGCCCTTGCGATTATCGAACTGGACAAGGATAAGCTTTCAGGACGGGTAGGAAGGGTGCACGTAAACGCGAACACAAAATTATACATACAAGACCCTTCATAGATTATAGACTGGTAAACGAAAATATTCCTAGGATCGTATTATATGTACTTCAAGCAAATCAACGGACAAGCAATTTACTAGATTTAGATTCACGAACTATTTAGGTGATTAAATATAGGTAATTTTAAAATGTACATATTTTTAATCGATGATATTTCAAAATATTTTATAGTTCTCACATCATTTCCGTGGTTAAACTTTGGTATGTATAAATGATTTGTGGGTACAAGTTTTCAATGATATTTTTACACAGTTGAAGTGATGGCACGCACTAATGAATAAAAACACACTAAACGATTTTTAATTAAGGTTAATTACAGAGCTACCAATTGCACGAGGTTATTTTGTTTTCATTTTTACAGTTACCGTAGTAAGTATCGTAACATAGTACTCAGAAAATCTTTTAGTAATTTTTATTATAATAAGCTTAGTATATTCGTGATTTTTTATCTCTATTACCAGGCTAATCAATACCAGTCGACTTCGTGACTCGCATATAATTTAACTGGCTCGAAATTATAGTGACCTACATAGTTAATTCGATTTCGCTGAGAGAATGGAATACGAATTAAATACTTTATTTAATCAGCGTTAAAAATCGAAGTCTAAAACATTAATGTATCATACAGCAAAATAAAAGTCGCATATTATTGTCAGTTAGCTGGACCTCAAAGAAGCTAAAGCCGGCATCCGTAGGGTAGTCGGTCAAGCGCCGATCTGTGATACGAAAGGTCCTGTATTCGAATCCTGTCTCAGGCATAGCTGAAGTGTTGTTTCTTCACTTCACCTCCATCGGTTCTTAAGACCTCGCTGTTATAGGGCCATAAATCACTCTCACCTCATCTCTAGAGACATGCAAAATTCGCCTTATTTTCTGACAGCTGACTAGACTCCAAGTGACTATAGGCTCGTTCGATGTCTCCCGCTGATCGATATTGTCGTGACTTGCCGCGGAGAATGCTTACATGGTAAAGAGGCCAGTCTCTGTAACGACGTAACACATGTAAATGACAACACATTAACGTTCGTGGCCAATTGAACCGCAGATTATGCTCTGTTATGTATAGGAAAGTAAAGTTTAGTCTGCTGCGAAATGATAACGCGAATTTTGCAAGTCTCTACTCATCTAGAAGAAACAGCACCTTCCAGCAGAGGCACGTTTTTTCGCTAATTTGTCTGACAGTAACGTAGACTTCACTTCACACGCACTGGCCACAGCAGATTATCCATTGTTAGAGGCACGATTATTACGTGCATTAATTCTAGGTCAGGTTGAATGCCTGTGATTAGACGACACCTGTTTTAACACATATTTGACGACTGCAAGCCAGTGATAAATAAGGAAACAAGTCGTGGTGGTAACACGTGTTACGGTTACAAGCCAATGGATATTTGACTTTGGCCAGTGCGTGTATAGGTCTGAGAAGTCTACGCTGTTGCCAGATGAATACTCGAAATACTTGTGCCTCCATCCATTGGTGGAGTCGATGGTCTATCGCGGGAAAACTTGACTGTTACCTGGGTTTCAACGCAGGAGATTACTGGCTTTAGCTTGTACTTGGAGTTATTACCCTATTTGACTGAGCCAATAAGAATCCTAGATTGCAATATTTGATGGCTTTTATCGATCTGCAGACAGCTTCGTTGTGTCGCAGATACGTTGCCGAATCATATGTGTTGCAAGAAAATACAGCGTTCTCAAGCATATATTGGCACGAAAAATTTTCGCGATACACCATAATCTCTAATGATGGTTTATCGCGGGAAAATTTGACTATTTGCCGGGTTTCAACTCACTTTCAGTGTATGAAAAGATTATTGGCTTTCGCTCGTACGTAGATCTGTTGTTCTATTTGACTGAACCAATGAGAACCCTGTTACTGTAATATTTGATATGATGGCTAGGTCCATGAATTTTTCGCGAAAAGAGTTCTACCTTAGTTTGTTTCAGTGCCTTACCTACACATATGAAGCTGTACTTCATGGTTATTAGCAGTGCGTCTTTGTGAAGAGACGTCTATAACTTGACCGTGCCAGTCACAATAAGGCATCTACTACACCACACGTCTGTGATTTTCGGGGATGGAATGTCAAGACACGTGAGAGTTAAAACACCCATTCACTGACCAAGAAGCACAACTGCAGCTGTGCACGTGAGGCATTGAAACAAAATGAGGCAAAATTCTTCTCGCGAAACGTACATAGCCGTATTGAAGCCAATTGTTGCTCTGTTAACAGCTACGCTGTGTCAGATGTATATCACCCAACCATACATATCACAAGAAAGTACAGTGTCTTCAAGGGATTGTTGGCACAAAAAATGTTCCCGATATACCATCGTCTCTTGTAACCACAGAAACGGGTAGCGCGCTTTACCCTACGAATTTATTTATTACTGTATCAACTCTTCTGCCGTACAGTTACAGAAGTTACAGAAAAGTATTCTTTTTAATGTTTAACTCGATCTACGAAAAAAAGCTAAAAACGCATGACTACCTACAGTCAAAATATGACCACACTTGGGCCAGCAGTGGAGAATACGATCTGCTAAACATTACTGGAATGTCATATGTTGAGATGACGGTATACCGCGAAAATGTTTTGTTACAACATACCCTTGAAAACACTGTATCTTCTTGCGGGATAAATGATTGGGTGATTTACGTTTGGCACAACAAAGCTGTCTACAGACTAATAACTGTCATCAAATATTACAGTAGCTGGATTTTTATTGACTCAGTCAAACAGGACAACAGCTCCACGTACAAGCTAAGACCAGTCTTCTTCTGTTAAGCTGAACTTGCGTTTAAACCCAACAAACAGTCAGAGGTTTTCCCGCGATTATCTAGTCATAAGTGGTCCACAAATTGGTCAGTAACGTGATACTATATATAGCTGACGTTCTATTTGTGTACAGTTTGTAGCATTTATCGATTAAAGTTCCATCAACACGTCCTACATGTCACACCAGATATCTTGTTGCCAGCGGTTATCCATGATTGGGAAAACTGTTTGAACATGTTAGCAATTTAGTGTCAACCGTCATCAGCAACACCATCAATAAAACAATGTTTGGCCGACTGTCACATGATACAATGGTAGTGCGCGAGTTATTGATACCAGCTACCTGCAGTTAAGTTGTCAGTAAACACAAATATCAGTGTCATGTCTTACATACATACTTAAATATTATTTATTACAATTTGTACCGATATAATTACTTCCTTATTTTTAATTCATTTAAATTCAAATTACGATGTTGAAAAAAGCATTTTCAGGTTCGTGATCATTCCTAAACGCCACAACCTGTCAAATAAATCTTTTTACCAAATTAAGTGGTTAATATGATGTAAATTTATTCTTTATTGAAACATGAATGAATATTGTGGTTTTGTTGCCTTAAATACGTGAAATTTTGATTTTAAGACAAATTATTTGTTTGTTTTTAACTGCTTTTAAAATGTATAACGTCGAAATTTGAAACTGAAATATTAGCTTTTGGAAAATATTTGTTCACGATCGTGGCTAGAGATATCACTTCGCCATCAATTACGTTTTCCAAACATTTCCGTGATACGTTAATAAACGTTTATGTCTTCATTATTTACATGTTCATACAATTATTTTTATTGAATGCCGTTGTTGTTTCATATTTTGTGATGAAATAATTATAATTAGAGGGACGTCAATTTCGCGGATTCGTTTGGCAGCAGCCTAGACTTGTCAGTCCTATACACCCACTGGCCACATTCAATTATCTATTGGCTTATAACCGTACACGCAGATAGCAAGCGATAGCACTTCGCATTATTTCCTTATTTACTACTGGCTTGCAGTACATAAATTTTTTTGCTATGTTTGGTTCTTTAGGTTAGTTTAGGCTAGGTTGTTAGGTTAGTTTACATTAGTTTATGTTAGTTTACATTAATTTAGGTTAGTTTAAGTTAGATGTTGTTAGTTTAAGTTAGATTACGTTAGTTTAAGTTAGATGATGTTCGGACACCTAACCTGACCTACCCTAATATAACTTAAACTAACCTAATCTAACTTGCACCAACCTAACAACCTAACCTAAATTAATCTAAAAAACTTAACCTAACAAATTTTCTTAGAATGTAACTAGAAACATTTTTCATCAGTAAACTATATGTCTAAAATCAATAGTTTGGCCGGTACACGATGAGTAAGTGAACTTGACATTTACCGAAAAATCTAAATTTTCCATCTTAAATATATTTTCAAGTATCCAAGTGAAGTGAAAATCACGACGATAGTTCGTTCAGCAAAATCGACAATCCATTAACAATCGCACATAACCCCTGTACAGTACTAAAGGTTCGAAGTTTGAAGAATTTTTAAAAAATTTTGCGGCCACTTACCCAATCATCGTCCTGAAGCAAAAATAAACTTAATATCTCTATGGGTTCGATATATACCAAAGATTTACTTAAAACACATTCCACGTATTTTCACCTTCTAAGAGACTAAATTTCGAAAAACCTTTGAGTTACAGTTTCGACTACTTTACTGGTGTCCCTTGGACGTAAAAAACACGATAATAGCCCGCTGCGTTCAAGATATATCGACGATTCATCAAAACACATTTCGTCACTTTTCATCCCTTAAGTGGGGAATTTTGAAAATTTGTGAAATTATTTTTTAGGTATTTGCGTAAGTATCAATCATAAACAAAAATCACGTCGATACATAAATACCAATGGGTTATACATGCAGTGAATCGAAAACATAGCGTACCCTTTCTTTACCTCTTTTATACCGAATTCAGAAAATATATTTATGTGGTATTTTGTATATTAAGATAATCATAAATCTAAAGCAAAGAGCACATCGATTTCTCGATTCGTTCAATGTATATGGAGAAATAATCGAAAACACATTTCACGTATTTTCACACCCTTAATTAAAGAATTTCGAAACGTCTTTGAATATTGTCTTAATATTTTGTATATGTAACCAATTGAAGTAAAATTTACGATGATAGCCCATTGGTTTCGAGGTAAACAGTCGATTAATAAAAAAACACATTTACACCCATTTTAATCTTTGGGAGTCGAATTTCGAAAAAATGGATAAATTACTTTTTGGGTACTCACATCAGCGTAATTTTGAAGTAAAAAGCAACACGTTGTCCCGAAGGGTTTGATAGATATCGATAATTAGTCGAAAACACATTTCAGGTCTTTTCGCCCCGTTAAAAGTTGAATTTCGAAAAACCTTTAAAACAGTTAATGTGCATTTTTAAGTGTGTCCTATTAAAATACAACTCACGATGATAGGCCGTCGGTTCGAGTTCTATCGACGTTTCTTTGAAAAAATATTTCGCCCTTTCATTCCCTTAGAGGTCGAATTTCTAAAAATCCTTTCTTAGTGCTCGCCTATGACCTGCGGGGAAACCACAGAAAAAAATTTTCACGCTTCTAGATCCAGTGGTTTGGGCAGCAGTTTGATATGTCTGTCAGTCAGGGTTCTCTTTTATACATAGATATATATAATCACAACGTAAAGAAACTCTTTATGAATCTATTTGTGTTGAAAGCTCATGGATGTAAGTCGTCCTGATCATACTGTTAAAATTTATGTTTATTTTTAAGGGATTTAGTATGGAGATAATATAATGTTGCGTGCCATGTTCCTGGAGGCCAGTGGTCGGCGGCTGTTTCGTAACACCTTGAGGGCTGGCCGATGACTCAAAGCCCGGGTGGCACATAGTGGGAATTCCGCCGAAACGACGTCATAGATACCTGTCCCAACTGCGTCTTAACATTCCAGGGCGGCCGACGTGACTACACGCACGTCTGAAACATGATGAAATATCTATTTTGTGACCCCTGTAATGCGGGGAACACCCGACTGTCTGGGCTAGTATAAAAGCACATAATCGGCACATTTGGGGAGAGTTCGCTGTTGGTAGTGCTAGAGGAAGGTGCTACGCCTGTGGAGAGAGACTGGTGAAGACATCTTAGTGACGTCAAAGTCTACTGTGAGGCGGCAGGCGGCTACCTGCGGAGCAGTGTTGGCGATACAAGAGGACTGCTGCGGCGGGCTGACAGGCGAAGAGGAGGTGCGCGACGGGAGTCGAACATAAGACCTCAAGAGTGAAGACAGCGGTGCACTCGGGGTACTGCGCAGCACATGGTGAGCCATCACCACTTCGGACTGATAAGGTTGTACATTGTCATTATTAGAAATACTGTTGATTGGATATATGACTAAATTTTATTGTGATTTATAGTGTTTAATTAATTGATGGTAGACTTTTCTTGTGCATTAATTGTCAAAGTTAATTAACGTGTCTGTGACACAGGAGCAATTGTGTGCATAACTAATTGTGTTGTGAGAGTTCTAGTTGATTACTGTTTTGTGTATTTCGTAGCTTTATGAGCTATAAAATCCATTACTTAATTTAACTCTTTTATTTGTAATTATAATACCTCTATCCCAAAGAACTCATGGAAATTGCCCACATATAAAGTTTGTGCTCTCAGACTTGTAACACTGGTGTCAGAAGTGGGATAGAGGCATAAAGTAAATTTAATAATTAATTCTGTAAATAAAATCATAGCGCACAATTGCTATTTAATTTAATTGAGTCACTTTATACATTGTATGTTTAAATTTCAATTATAAAGTGAATGATTACAAGAAGAATGTCAGCTGAAATAGAAGCACTAAAAGCCCTCATTGAGGGAATGAGTGGCCAATTAAATGTCCAAATGAATTCAGTCAAAAAGTGTGTAAATGAAAATGTAGATAAGAAAATAGATAGTGGAGACAAGAAAATTGATAGTGTAATATATAGTGTAAATGAAAACATAAATAAGCAAGTAGATAGTGTAAAAGAAATGGTGTATCAGGAAATAGATGCTGTAAATGAAAAAGTAAACAGCGTAAAGGCAGAAAAAGACAATGTAAATGTGAAGGTAGAACAGCAAATGAGTGTTCTAAGAAAGGAGTGGCAAGATTTTCTTCAGCGTCAGGAAGGTAGCCATCTTGTTATCGAAGAAGACATTGTAAGTGCTAAGTCAACACATGAAGGTAGCGAAGAGAAGACAACGAACTTTGAACCAGGCTCTAGTGGGGTCTTCAATCAGACGGAAAATGGACTACAACATGTTTGTGTGTCGAGTGTTCCAGCACCAAACATTGGAAAGGGGATTTCTGTCAATCCTGCTCCTTACGATGGCCAGACTCCGTGGCGAGAGTACCAAAATCAGTTTGAGATTGTGGCAACCATAAATGGTTGGTCTGACCAGCAACGCGCATACTATCTAGCGGCTGTTCTGAGGGGACCTGCCCTCAGTATACTCCAGTCGCTTCCAGAACAACAACGTCTGGAATACTCGACATTTGTTACTGCCCTGGAGCTGCGGTTTGGAGACAAGTACTTGCGACATGCCCACCATGCCCAACTAAGGAGCCGCGCCCAGAGACCAGGGGAGCCACTGCAAGAGATGTGGCAGGACATTGTGCGACTCGCCCATTTGTCGCTCGAGGGATGCCCAGAACAGGCACGAGACATCATAGCAGTCGGTTTCTTCGTCGATGCCATTGCCGATGAAGAGGTGCGCCAAGCAGTGCGTCTGGCCGCCCCAAGGACTATGCAGGATGCCCTGGCCAGAGCACTGGAGGTTGAATCTGCAAGAGGACCATCAACTCGGCGTGCTGTGCGGGCAGTCGCACTGTCGGGCGACGAGAGAGATATTAGCTTAGAGAACAACCTAAAGAGAGTGAAAACCACAATGAATGAAATTAAGAACAAATTCACTCCGATTACACCCCGCCCTCGACAACAGGGGCGACCAAGCTGTTGGGAATGTGGAGAGCCCGGACACCTCAGAGCCCAGTGTCCACGATGGTTACAGAAGAACAGAAGCCAAGAGCAGGATGAGACTGCTCGATCCGGCCAGTCCTCGGGAAACATGAAAGCAATGGTCTTAAGGGGCGAAGGTCGGTCGCTGTGGGAGATAAGGCCCCAGTATTTCTTCAAGTACGCTCAGTGAAACAAGAGTTTGATGCCATCCTAGTGGAGGGCAGTCTGGATAATGTTTATTGCAACATGGTTGTGGACACCGGAGCAACCATTACTGTTGTCAGACCGGACATCTTGGGGCCTTATCCCCAGCAGTCACAGGGCCATAAATACAGACAAAGCTTTCTGACGACAGTGACAGGCGAGACCACACCAGTGAAGGGGAAGAAAAAGGTACAGTTGAAGTTGGGTGACCTCTGCATTGAGCACGAAGTGTACATAGCCGACATCAAAGATGAATGTTTATTGGGCCTGGATGTGTTACGCAAGCTAGAGTGCTGTAAAGACATGCAGTCGGGAGTGCTAAGGGCTGGTAACCGAGAACTGGTAATGATGCCGCAAAGCGAACTATCCATGCCAACCAGTTGCCAAGTGGTCTGTTGTGAGACAACTGTTTTGCCGGCGTCCAGTGAGATTGTCATTCCCGCACGGTGTCGAGGCAATTTTGTGCGGCGTGTAGCTCTGGCCGAACATATGAGAAGAGGAAGCAGCTTACCTGATGAAGTAGTGGTAGCAAGAACATTGGTTTCGCCGAGTTCTGGAAATTTACCTGTTCGAATGGTCAACTTATCGAACAGGGCAATGCAGCTTGAGGAGGGGGCCATAATAGGTGTGTGCAAACAAGTCTCCCAAATAACTACAACAGACAGAGAAGCCATCAAGTCTGGCGACCTTAATGGGACTATTCCAGAACCACTCAAGGAACTACTGACTAGAAATGGAGAAAACCTGAACTGGAGACAAGAAAAGGCTGTGGCAGAACTTTTGAAGAAAAACAAGAAAACCTTTTCATGTGGACCACTCGACCTTGGCAGAACATCTGCTGCACAACACCACATTGATACAGGAGACGCTAGGCCAATCAAGCAACCTCCAAGACGACTGCCTCTGGCTACACAAGAGACTGTGGATGGCATCTTGAAAGAAATGAAGGACTTGGATATGATCGAGCCATCGGCCAGCCCTTGGTCATCAGCTGTTGTGCTAGTTAAGAAGAAAGATGGGTCCACAAGATTTTGCGTGGATTACAGCTGGCTGAACGATGTGACCAAAAAGGACTGCTACCCCCCTCCCCCGGATTGATGACACCCTGTACAGCTTGACAGGGTCACAAAGGTTCTCTACACTTGACATGAAGAGTGGCTACTGGCAATGTGAGGTGGCGCAAGCGGACCGGGAGAAGACAGCCTTCTCTGTGCAAGGGAAAGGAACTTGGCAGTTTAAAGTCATGCCGTTTGGCCTATGCAATGCCCCTGCTACCTTCGAACGTCTAATGGAAAAGATCCTACCTCTAGATATTTGCCAAGTTTACTTAGATGATATCGTGGTCACAGGTAAAACATTTGAAGAACACCTTACCAGATTAGATTCCGTGTTCCAGAAAGTGGCTGCTGCAAATCTTAAGCTGGTTCCCAAGAAGTGCCACCTGTTCCAAAAGAAAGTTAGTTTCCTAGGGCATGTGGTATCAGCTGATGGAATCCAGACTGACCCAGAAAAAACCAGGGAAATAAAAGACTGGCCATAACCAACAGACAGGACACAGGTAAGAAGCTTTCTTGGACTCTGCGCTTATTATCGGCGATTTGTACATGGATTTGCTACGATTGCTAAACCACTACATGAGCTTACTGAAGCCAAAAGAAAATTTCTGTGGACCCCTGAATGTGAAGCCTCTTTCAGAAGATTAAAAGAAGTTTTAATGTCCCCTCCAGTTTTGGGCTT